>CM056608.1:811944-1003565 GCA_029721355.1 Tegillarca granosa
TACAATCACAACCAAATGGTCATTTTCGGTCATAAGTAGATTTATCTGGTTAACGTGTAGAATTATAGATTGACCACCATGCTGTTAGAACTTGTAAGAATGCAAGCATCTTATCCTTATTAAGTTAGTGTTGTAAGGGATTTTTCTATCATGTATATTCATTCAAACACAACAGACAAAAGACTATTAAAATAGGTCACCATAAACGTTTTGATCAGGTGACATAAAGAGGCAGCTGAAATTCAGTGTTTTTATAATCTACTGAATACAAAATTTAGTTGAGTTGTGTTTATATTTTTCCCATAACGTTAACATCATTGCTTGGAACATTATGAAATTTAACATGACATTTCCCCATTCATTTCAATGTAGGGGAAAACAACATAGATTCGGTTTATATGATTGTATTTATTATATCTTTTCCGGTTTTATTTATTTTTTAATATTTATTTATTTATTTTATTTTTCTATGACAAGTGGCGTTATTTGCTGTTTCGTCTCTCCGCATTGCACATGGCATTTTATTTCGTCTTTATCTCTGCGGACATGGCGTTTTAACTCACCTGATCGGTTTGATATCTATTTATGTTCACCGTATCACCTCTGCTACCTAAAGTAGGTCACTGGTGACAGTGGATCTTAATTCTAAAACAAAAATTCTTTGAAACAATTATTATCATGAAACAAATTTGTAAAACATGAATTATCATGAAAAAACTCGTTTGAAACAAATTATTGGTTATTATGTCAAGAGTAATCACAAATACTATCGGAAGAATTTTTTTTTCTTTTAGATCTGGTTGAAACTTATGGGAAAAAACTATGAAAAAATTGCCTATAACCAAATGTGGTCTTGCATTTTGCTTAACTAGATCTATAATACGTCCTCTCCGATGGCTTCAAAATAAACAGCGCTCTTCTCCGTCGTTGTCTCTCCGGCGAACAAATATTTTAAGAACTATTTAAAATTAGCAAGAGTTCCAAAGAAAATTTCATTTCATTTAACTTTAGCCAAAGCTTTAACTATATTACACTCTTTAAACTCAATAGTGATTCAAAACGAACGGTTACAAATTATTCATTTGAAGTGTTCTACATTACGTTGCCATGTGCAGAATTTTGAAAATATTTAAAACTTTGCACATGATAAAACTATATATTGCATAGATTTAAAGAAACAATAATTCTCATTCTTTGTTGTCATTTATAATTTATTTTCTTTTCCAAAAAAAAAAAAAAAAAAACAATTTGAATAATAAAATAATATCATAAAATAAAAAATTATTATTATTATTATCATAATTATTATTATTACAAATTTTTATCAGTATAACGGAACAAAAACACAAACACGAACACGAACATGTGACTAACACTTTATTCTAAGACTTTGTTCCCTAGAAAGACACTCCTGGCTACAAGATCTGATTATGCAAAACGTTTTTACTCGCCTCTTCTTCGCTCGCATATTTCATAACACATGCCTAATGTTTATTTATTTATTTATTTATTTATTTATTTATTTATTTATTTATTTATTTATTTATTTGTTTGTTTATAGTGATACCTATAATTTCAATCAATAAATCACTTACTCGATTTCAATCCTGTCACTTTTTCCAACTCCTGCTTTGACAAGTTTTTATTTGTTTTTATTCTCATCGAAATTCCTTGGCAAGCAGGTATATGCTCTTGGTCGCCCTACTGAGTGAAGGTAATATCGTAACGTTTTGAATATCATTGCCAAATAGTGTAGAAAGTACTGTTTTATGACATGAATCACATTATGACATGAAGTACATGTACATCATAGAGAAAACTATTGGTTTAGTAATGTATAATTTTCTATTTCAAAAGTATAAATTCGTATTTACAAGTATCCTGGTCTCTATTTGTGTTTTAATGTATTTATTAATGTCTATAAACATTGTAATGTTTTATGTTGAATAAAGATACTGATTATACTGTTTTTGATGTCAAATAATGTTAGAATATCTCGTTTTATTGACATCTAGGTATCCTGTTCTTGCTGTCATAAAATGTTTGAATGTACGGTTTTAAATGCTACACAGTGTTGAGCATATTGTTTCTGGTGCCATATACCGGTTGGATATACGGTTCCAGTGCCATACAGCGTTGGATATATTGATTTTAATGTCATATAATAGTTGAATATACTGTTCCAATGCTATACAGCGTTGGATATACTAATTTTGATGTCATATAATACTTGAATATACTGTTTAATGTCATACAGTGTTGGGTATACTGTTTTGAAGCCATGTAAGATTGAACAACAATATTTATTTATGTATAATTTGATGAAAGTTGATGGAAGTTCACGTGTATCACATATTTTGCCAGTTTGCAAAGTTTTTACTTTGTTTTTGGGATTGTGATATGGACAAGGACTGGTATGTTTGTTTTATTTCTTATATACATGCCTATACAAAAAATTCCGAATGTTTTCATGATAATTAACCATTTCAGACACCTTATGCAGCTGTGTCTGTCATTCATAACGATTTCAAGCAAACGGTTTTTTTTTAATTTTGATTTCCAATGATTATATTGTTCTCAGGGGCGGATCCAGAATTTCATGAAAGGGGTTAAGAATTTTATAATGAGATGCCTAAAAAATAAAAAAAAATAAAAAAAATAAAGGTATCTGATTTCCTTGGGCAATTCAATAAAATTATCTAGACTTTTTTACTTTAAAATATTTTTATACTTTGTTAAAACGGATCGAACTCGGGTAAAAAGTGTTGGGATATAGTTGTTACATCATAAGAAAATATTTAAAAGTAAAAAAAGTCAAGACAATTTTATTAAAGTTATCATGGCCCGGCGAGAAAATAGATATACATGTATAATAGGGTTCACAGAGCAACCCCCAGGCGAAAAATGAATTTAGATATATATATGGGGAGCTTTTAGCCAAATTTTTCTCTCTTTTGAATTTTTCAAAGGGGTTACAACCCCCGTACAATCTCTTCAACCCACCACTGGTCTCTCTTTTGCCTTTCGGGTTGTCAAATCTTTATATTAATAAAAGTTGTGTCCGAACATAGCGCATAGCGACAGGTGGTTAATACAAATTACAAAATTAAATATGGAATCGAGGAATATGAAAATTATTTGATGAACATAAAACTGTAGTTGATACTGAATATAAATTCAATTTATTTATTTTCATCAATTTAAAAAAATATACATATTTAAATTTATTACTAATTTTTATTCAAAATTTATCAATTCATTATTTTTTGTAAAATTTCGTTTTGAAACTTTCAAATTTTTAAATTTAATTGTTTTTATTCACAACGAAACTGTACACCGTGCGATATCAGGACGCTTTCAAAATGCCTCCAAAAACAGCGAAAAAGAAAAGCTCTATATCACACCGACACCATAAACCAGATCGCCATAAACAAGCGCACATACTGTGCAAGAAAACACACTGTAAGTCGATGACAGGGAATTCGCTCTGACGCCCCCCATGCCTGTATCATGAAAGCAGTTGATTGGATTCATTAATTCAGACACAGCAAAACCTCTTCAATTTACCCCTAATTTATGACATGAAGGGGCACATAATGTTACATCAACTCATTAAATGTAATGTACGTGAAAAATTTTACTATGGGTTATAAGAATTCTAGTCACTTCGACAGCAAGTCATTAGGCAGCTGACAAGTCATTTCGGCACCTAGTCTGAGAAACTAGCTAAGGCGTTAGATGAACGGAAAATATCAAAAATGTCACTGGTCTAAGTTGTAACATTACTTCCTACACCCCATTCTCTCATACACAACAAATGTCTATGTTTTTTTCCTGTTATGTTATCATAGCTACACTAACCCTTTACCCAGAATTTGGTTATCCAAATGTATTTGGATAATCTCCCTGACACCATGCACAATCCCTCCTCCCTCACTGCTTTCTTACGGGACTGAATTCAGTAGTATTTCAGCAAATGACATATATTGACAAATTGTAGTTCTTTATTCATTGAAATCACACTATTGAGCTCTACATATTAACTAAAGCTTTTTAAAACAACCATTTCATGTTAGATACTGTAATTTGAAATAAATAAATATAATTATTTAGAATGCAATTTGAACAACCAAAAACTATGGACATGAAAGCTGCATTAAGTTTTCCAAAGAAAAAATTAAAACACTGGTAATCTAATTAATGATGTTCCTAATGAACAATGTTTAATTTGGTTCAACCATAAAAGCTCGAATAAATACAGAAATTACAGTATTTACCCAGCGAGATGCAGCATTTGGGATCTAATATTAGAACATGGTTACGTCATCAAAACCCGGGTCATTTAAACACAACTTTCAAAACGTTGAAATACGATAAATTAAACACAGAACTTCATTGAATTTGTCATGTGTGCCTTAGTAAGGGATACATAACACCATTTCAAATACATCTGAATATTAATGAAGGACAACTAATGCAATCTGTCTTGTTTCACCTTCGATTCTAGGGTTTTCCGTACATCCTTGCGCATGCTCCAAGCTCACAATTACCATTGTAAAACACTGACCAACCGGTCAGAGGATTTCGTTTATTTACAGCTAAAAGAAATGAAATTTTAAAAAATAAATGTCACGGATCGTGGTTAGAAGATATCTATTTTGAAAAAATATATATTTTTAGAAAATAAAAAAAAATTCAGAAAATTGAAAAACTTAATGCAGCTTTAATTGTTCCTTAATTTAAGTAATCATAAATTACGAAACACAGGTGAACTGATGTCATTATATTTACACATCACATGGCTTAATGGGATGATTGGTTGTTTGCACATCAATATCTAGAAAATGGAAGTTGTTATAAACGATAACACTTTGATTGACTTATTGCACCTGGTTTATTGTACATCTACTTGATTGATGATTTTTAGAATATCTGAATAATTTCATCTCCAATTATACTGTATTCTATGTTTGATAATGTTCATACCAGTAAGAAGTGATACAGTACTTACATTGTATATTCAATGTTTTTAGTTTTTTCTGTTTGTTTTTAATTGTGCACTTTTAAAAGTTAATAATGTAGAAAAAATATACTGTAAAGGAAAGCTTACATGTAATAAAAACATGACTATATGAATAAAATATCCAAATTTCAGCTGTTTACAGCTTGAAATAAACTTCTCGGTGCAAGAAATATTCATGGGCATTAAGTTTACTCCTTAGAGGGTAAATTACTCTTAAAACCATTATAAGTTACCATTGATTGATTAATTGATTGAATGGGGTTTTAACTCCCAGACAAGAATATTTCACTTATATTGAGACATCGCCAGTTATAGGTGAAGTGACAGAAATTTTTACCATTGCACTATGCAGCGAGGGTTCTTTAATCTGCCATGCCTGCCATGACATGTGACATCAGTTTTAGAGTCTCATTCAAAGGACTTTGATATAACACCATTGAAATGAGTCCCCCATATGTAGTTGTAAAATTGTAATTCTTCAATAGACAAGTAAATTATAAGTTTGAAATTCCATGGAACAATGTTTTATCTGTAAATAGAACTTGAGGCTCAGTTGTAGAGCCTTACTCTATATACTTTATGTACATTGATTTAAAGTAAGACAAGTGTCTTCATTAAAGATTGCTGTTGCTTCACCAAGTGAAGTACAATACAGTATAGCAGCCATTAAAGCAGACATAGTTGTCTTTTTTCACACAATGTCAAATTTTTTTTAGGTGTACATGTGCTCTTAAGTTGCTCATTAGTCAAACATAAATTTCCTATTAGCAAACATTAAGAGGGCTCAAGCATACATTTCCTGTTAGCAAACATAATAAATCTTAATTAGGAGGGCCCTTGAACAAAGCAGACAAGTGCAAAAATCCTCACAGTAGTCATGTTCATGTGAGTATGTAGTCCAAACTCCCAATATGATTTCGCCCCAGTTCTATAATGCTAAAAAAATTTAAAAAATTAATAAATAAATAAAAATTAGAAATAATATGTAGTATTAAATAAATAAAATAAATAAATTCTGCACATTGATTTGATTTGATTAAATGGGGTTTGTAACTTTTTACATCCCAGTCAAAAATATTTCACTTATATCAAGACATTAGCAGCTTTAGGTAAAGCGTCAGAAAATTGATCTTTGCAGTGCGCTTAGTGAAATGTGCAGGGAGCTCAGGTTTCTTTTATGTGCCATGCCTGCCTTGAAATTCTGCACATATTTGGAAAGATAGAATTATCAAACATTGTAATATTTAATAATTAAGTTGTTAACTATGTCTGCATATCAGCAGAAATCTTGTTGTTACTCAAAACAGATTTTTTCAGAGACATTTTTTCCTTCGTTTCTTATCCAATCTGGTTAAATTTTTGTCAACTGATAGGGATTGGCTATGGAAAGGTTGCTTCCTCAATGTATTTCGGAATTCAGAAGGACTAAAAAAAATCCGGTTAACAACAACCCGAGACTTCTGTTGTGACAGATGGGCCCTAAGGATGTCTCCTTGAATTAAACTAATTTGTCCGCTTTATTCTGGACTCTCATACTTAGTTCTACTAATCTTTAGTGTACAACTTATTTATAAGTGCATTGAAATCACCTGTTGCTATTATACATAAGAAAGAGAGAGAGAGAGAGAGAGAGAGAGAAAGAGAGAGAGAGAGAGAGAGAGAGAGAGAGAGAGAGAGAAAGAGAGAGAGAGAGAGAGCTGATATGGAGACATATACTTGCTTGCATGTATACATTCTAGTTTTTTGTTGTAGTTATACAGGATGAAGTAGAACTTTTACTCCATAAAATGGATACTTACAGTGCAGGCTCTCCAAAGGGATTTAATCGTGACAAATTCAGGGATGAAATTTTGTATAAATGCTTTGGAATGACAGATGATCTACTCATGGACAGAGGTAAACCTAATGTTAAAAATCTTATAAAACTTGTAGCTTTAAGAATAACAGAACAAAAATTCTGGAAAATTATTGCAACAACGAGAAATCTCGAAATTAAGGTATACAATTGGAGTGTTACATTAGTTACCGGTACATGATAATTTGCCTTTTTTATTTCCACAAATTTACTTTATCTTGTAACAAAATACATGTAATGTTTAATGACTGAGGAGAAACTTTGTACTTTTATTTGTTTCTGATATATCATACAATATTTACAGAAAGATCCAAATATATCATCAGGATATCTCAAGTTTCTTCATACCACTTTGACATCCTCTGTGGTTCAGTGGTAGAGCAGTGGTCTCCAGAGCAAGATGACTTGGGTTCGAAATCAAGCTGGGTCATACATAAGACTTTAAAATATAAGATATTACTTCCTCGTCTGGCGCTGAACTTTAGAAGGACAGAGTGTCAACTGGTTCACCTGGTGCCATGATGATGGACTGGGGTAGTTTTCTTGTCTGTTGTGTACCAACTTGGTGAGCTAGCATCTTACCGAAAAGTCACCATTAGTGTGCCCTAGTACATGGCAGGCTTCATACACACTTGTCCATACCATTCTTACATGAACTTGTTCTTAGATATATTCATAAAGTTTTTTAAAAAAATGCTCTCTTTTCAAATAGCTGAAAAATTAATGATGTGATGTTAAAGTTTAACAACATTACAACAATAACATTATACCACTATTAGATATAGAAAAATGTCGTTAAATTGGTTAATTTTCAGAGTTTTTTAAATCTCAATATGGTCTTTTTTTTAATATATATACATGTATATACATTATACCTTACCTTGTTACAGTTGTAAATACAATACCTTTATATTGAATATAAAATGATACTTTTATTAAAATAGCATATAAATGACCACTGTCCACTATGGTCTACAGAGCAGATAACTAGCCAATTATGTCTCTAGTTTATTTATGACCTAAGGGGGATGATTGGTTGAAATTTTACTTATATTGAAATGTCACTAGCTATATGTGAAGAGGCAGGATTTTTTAACCTGTGCTCAAGGCAATGTGCAGGGAGAGTTCTTTATCATGCCATGCCGACCTTGATACTGAGCTGTCTGTTTTTAAGGTATTCCCTGAAGGACCCATAACTTTCATTTCTAAATGCTTAGCGCTTGGTTAAAGAGCAGTCACTACCTTTTTTTAAGTCTAGGTCAGACCCTGATGGGGTTTGAACCCCAACCTTCCACATATGAAGTGATCATTCCATTACCTGAGCTACCATAGTGGTCTAAGATTGGGGGGGGGGGGGGGGGGTAATAGACTAGGATTATGATAGGCTTTATAAAAGAAAAGTCTGGTTTAAATATAACCTAAAGGGGAGAACTTCCTACTTATTTTTGGTTTTCTGAATTGTTTGCTTACACAACAGATGACATTCGATCAGTTTTCGGCTTAAAGTAGGTCACATATCAAGGGGGGTAATGATTAATTACATTTGTTTTCAAGAAACCTTTTTGGCATCCAATTTTGCAGATGCCAATTGAGGTTATTTGGCACCATTTCATTTTAGGACTCACTTTTGGCATGGTGCTGTAGATCACAGGGATATAATTTGTGTCTTTAAAACCACTATGTAATGTTAAACCTTAAGAGGACAACTAGACTGCAGGGGATGTGGACAGATTCTTTTAGATTTTTATCCTTTTAGATTTTATTTTTATTTCAGTGTTTAAAGTTTTGGATAAAGACAATGACACATATCTGAATGATGAAGAATACATTAACGCCATGTCTCTGCTTTTGAGAGGAACTGAAAATGAAAAAATCGAGTGTAAGTCATTTTGCCTTATCTAAATTTTCAATAAATAGAAAAAAAAAGGTGTTTAAAGTTCACTGGACTTACTTAGATTCTAGTTTTATGGGAAGTTTTATATTAAAACTATAAATAATTGCTGGATTATCTGTGGTGTCTTGTGGCAGAATGGCTATGGCATAGACTCATGATTTTAAAGGTTTTGACAATGAGTTTGAGGCCCTGCTGGACATCATAGTATGTTCTCCAGAAAATTTCACATTGCTCTAGTTAACTCGGATGTGAGAATGATTACCGGTATTTGGTTGAAATTGTATCTTATTCAAAGTGCATCTTGTGAATATTTAAGTCCAACTCTCCAAATATCACTTGAAATGAAATATGCAATATTCTGATAGGTATTTGGGCTAAATCAAAACCAATTTGATAGCATATGGATGGCTGAGAGATTGATTGATTGAATGAGGATTTTACAATGCAGTTGAAAATATTTCACCTATTATCACTTACAAAATTATTATCTGACCTTCATAAGCAATAGATTAAGTGACAGAATTTTGACATTTCTGTTTGTGTCAGGAAAGATGCAGTAAAGGATTGTTAGCATTTCACACCTACCAATGAAATAATGTCATTACTTGATTTTTTTTGACAACTTCTTTTGAAGTGTTATTAATAAAAACAAACTGTCATTCTGATTTAACATCTTCAGTGGGATAGAGCGGAGGATGGTTATTTATCCAATCAACACATTTATGTAGATGGTATAAAAGGGTTTGCTAGAAACATATTTTGATGAAAACAGCACTCCCCAGACAACAACTGTGAAAACCTACAGAAGTTTCCTGGACAGTGATTGTGAACACCTGCAGCAGAAAAACAAATTATATTTTACAGAATAAAAAAAATTCAGGTGTTAGGGCTAGGACTATTTATTTCCACAAAACAAGACAAAGGCAAAGCAAGCAACATGTCAAAAAAAAAAAAAAAAAACACGAGACGGAGTTTAATAAGACAAAGATGTCTTGCAAGATCAATAATAAAAAACATTCTAAATGAGTCCACATACACAAGTAATTAAACACTATACCATTTAGATAGAAGCAGACCTAGAATGGCAGGTTAAGAAAAACAAAATTAAAAAAAAAGTATATTTTGATTTTATTTTAGTTTGTTTCTCAGTGTATGATGTAAACAATGATAAGTATATATCCAGGGAAGAAATGTTTCTACTTTTAAAGTTTTGCCTGGTTCAGGTGAGTTCAAACATTTGAATTAATTTGATTAAAAAATAAGGGTATTAAACACCATTTATGTCCATTGCTTAGTAACCAAAGATTTAAGCTTTAAGTAGAGTGGAATAGGGCCAAAATAAAAATATAGTTTGTTTCCCCTTGCACGACCAACTGTAAAAAATTCAACCGACTAAAAAAGTTTTATTGAAAAATGCTGTGTGAGTTTTTTTTTTTTCGCGATTCTGTGCTTATAGATTGCAGTTCATTTCTCTTTCCTTTTCACGATTTAGTTGCCAATCTTCTTAGTTGTCAAGATGCTTATACAGTTATAATTCAATGTGATACAAACGCAGTAGTGATGAAGATGTACTTGTAAACACACAAGGTGACATGTGAAGAATGTTTCTTAACCAGAAAAGAAAATTATGAGGAAAAAAAAAAGAAAATTATGAGGGAAAAAAAAAAGCCTACCTACCTACCCAATATCAGAAGTAAGGGTAGGGCAAGGGGAAACAAAGATATTTTTAATAGTGACCTAATGGTTTTTATTTTTTTATTTTTTTTTTTTTTGTCCCAATAAATATTTTTTCACTTACATTGTACTTAGACAAAACAAGTTTTGTAATGGTAGAGGAAACCAGAATGACCGGTAATAAATCAATGGCCTTTGATCTAGGGTTTTTCTAAGTAGGTTTTAAACTTTGGCAGTAAAAAGTTACTGTAGTTACTGTGTAAGTATTTATTTTGCCTGTGTATTATTATTGGAGCTTTTGGCTTTAAATTAATTTCCACCAATATTAATACACTTCAACATTAATTTTAGCTCACCTGTCTAAGGGGAAACAATGACAGCACTTCAACATTAATTTTAGCTCACCTGTCTAAGGGGAAACAATGACAGCAGCAATATTTATACAGGTTAAATGCTTGAGACCAACAGGAACTCCAAATACAGCATGCTAATAAAAATACTTAATATACAGTATTAAATTTTTTTTGTCCATGTTTTGGACTACTAGACCAATTTTTAGCTTAGGAAATTTCGAAGGCAGTGCAGTCGGTGCAGCTAACACATTAAGTAAGTGACTTCATGGTGATAAGGAAATTGTTGATAATTTAAAATAACTAAAGATTACAATTGTCAAAATTGCCAGAAGTAGCAGTTACTTCTATCAAATGTAACTTATTACTGAATATGTGAAGATTAGTTTGATTGATTTAATGGGCTTTGACATCTCAGTCAAGATTATTTCACTTATATTGAGATGTCACCAGCTTTAGGTGGAATGGCAGAAATTTTGACCTTTGCAGTGTGCTTAGGGGATTGTGCAGACAGGGTCCTTTCACTTGCCACACTTGTGTGACACAGGGCAACAGTTTTTTAGGGTCTCATCCGAAGGAACCTGAATATGTAAAGAGTGCATCTAAATGCTGAATTGAATGTAAAATGTCTTAAACTATGAGCATTTTGATTTTTACAGCAACAGACAGAGGATCAGGACCCAGAGGAAGGTATAAAAGACATTGTTGAAATGGTTCTGAGGTTACTGGTATGTATGAGTTTACAACTGTATTAAAGTTAAGGATATATATATATAGGATAATTAAGACAGCACTAATAAAAATTTAATTAAATGAAGCAATTAAACTATAAGAGTCCATCTTGAATTCGGATGCCACTTCATTACTAGGTTAAAGCTCAGTATTTCACCTTGAGAGAAAGGGAAGTTGTGGGATTGAACACTAACCAGGGTCATTTATTATATATATTATTTCACCTGATGCTAAGCATTAAGGGAAATTTGGGATTGGTATGCTTATCTGCAGCTTCCTGACTGTGTCAGCTAGCATGTTAAGCCCTGAGCTTGCACTAGTACACAGCACACATAACACACATTTGTACCTCCTACCATACACCATTTTGTTTTTAGATAAATTGTTAGAGAATAATAAACTTGTTTTGTTGAGAATAGCAGGCAAGTTTGTTGATGCGATGTTAAACAACATTAAAACAACCAACAACAACCGAACATTTACTGGCAAGGTAAATTACAAACTGGAGAAATGACTTAAAACTTAAATACCTGCTTCAGGAATATAACTTGCAAACAAGAACTAGAACTCAAACTCTCAAATTTCAATTCTTGAGACTTTATAAGAAATCTATAAACTTTACAGTTAGATCTGGTCCCAGTTTCACAATCATTTCTTTACTAAAATTTTCCTTCACTTAAATTTGGCAAATTTTAAATCTTAATAATTTGGTTAATTGTTTCGATATTCAAAGAATACAAGGTATTGAAGGTTTCATTTTAAAGATCACTTCAAGCTTCTAAAATCTGTATTTGGATCCATCACAAATTTTCATTTGTAGTTTAAAGAGAGATTGCCAAAATTGGTTAAATTTAAGTTAAAGAAAATCTTAGTTTGGGAAAGATTCAAACCAAGGCCTGTTCTTAAATGATTTCATACCTATATAGAAATGAAATTTCATTTACTAGAAACATTATATCTTGATGAACTCATACTGCCATAGAGGCCAAGATTTCAATCCAAAGACATCAAAATTTCTGTTTAGGAAGTATATAGAGAGAAAAGAGTTTTTATAGAGTTATGTCCCTTAGAAGTTTTTCAAACAAATTTTTTCTAGACTAGATCTGTGTAATTTTGAAATTCCAGTTCAGAATTAAATTAAAACCTGGTAGGAATAATAAACATCATGCAAAAATGTGCATATTATTTTCATTTTCTTGATGGATGATTCTTTTCTAGGAGTAATGGCCTTTTGTAACTTTTCAATAATTATTTTTATCCATTCCTGCTCAGAATGTAATGAAATTTGCTAAAAATCATACACCAGTTAATTCAGTAAGTAATTATATATTTTTTCAACTTTTATTTTAACTATTATCTTTATTAACTTAAACTGGATTTTAGAACCTTTTTGTAAATGCCACTTGTCCATACAGGCCACTGTTGTCCCCTTGATCAGCCCATATAGACAGGTTCAACTTTATTTATATTTGTTAACCTACTTAAAGTGAGTGGAGTTTTATCTCCAACTTAAGATTTCACTTAGTTGACCTTTCAGACATAATATCATAAAATCCTTTAACATGCATTGGTGATTCTTTTTAACCAAGTTGCAGTGATGTTGTACTCAACTATTTATTTGGTGAATGCGGCAGGCTTGCGGATGGAACCTTAGTTTTATGGACTTATTAGTTCAACTGGCTTTAGCCAGCTGAGCATATGGCATGGCGAAAATATTGGGCAAAATGGAACTATATTTGGTGTTGAAGGTCCTTAGGTGGAATAGTTTAATATTCATACAAATCAGCTTCTTGCAACATCCAAGATGGCTGCCATTGTTTTAAATAGCAAAAAGTGCAAAATGGCCATTTCAGGTTTAATTAACAAGTGATTTAGATCAAAATTTATATATAGAGAGTAGATAGATAGCCATGTAATATATTTAATGGGATTTTCCTTTACTTTTATTATTAGCTCGTAATCAGTTGAATATGCAAACAAGCTGCTATTAATTTCTAATTCTTTGAAAATCTTCTCCTCTGAAACTACTGAGCCAAATGGAACCAAATTTGGTGTGCAAGGTCCCTAGGTTGAATATTTTGAAGTTTTTACAAATCTGCTTCGTGCTTAATGGCCTTTACAGGTTTAATATTTAACCAATTGGTTTAGTTCAAATTTTATATTTAGAATGTAGATAAATAGTCACCTAACATATGTAACAGGATTTTCTCTCACATTTATAGTTAGTTCAAAATTAGGGGAATATGCAAATAAGCTGCTATTAATAGCCTTTTCTTTGAAAATCTTCTCCTCTGAAACTACTAAGCAAATTGGAACCATATTTGGTGTGAAAGGTCCTAAGGTTGAGTGGTTTAAAGTCAAGATGTCAGTCTCATTTTTTTTTTTTTTGACATGTTGCTTGCTTTGCCTTTGTCTTGTTTTGTGTATATAGTTAATCCTAGCCGTCAAACCTGAATTTTTTTTATTCTGTAAAATATATACAATTTGTTTTTCTGCTGCAGGTGTTCACAATTACTGTCCAGGAGACTTCTGTAGGTTTTCACAGTTGTTGTCTGGGGAGTGCTGTTTTCATCAAAATATATTTCTAGCAAACCCATATCTAACACCTAATAGATATAAATGTGTTGATTGGATAAATAACCATCCTCCACTCTATCCCACTGAAGATGTTAAATTAGAATGACAGTTTGTTTTTATTAATAACACTTCAAAAGAAGTTGTCAAAAAAACAATCAAGTAATGAGTCGACGTTATTTAACTGGTATCATTTTCTTGTAACATCTGATATGGCTCCAATGATTTAGTACAAATTTTATATATAGAGAGTAGATAGATAGCCTTTTAACATATTAAATGGCATTTATAATTTGCACATAATTAGGAAAATAGGGGTTTTCCTTACATTTATAATTGGCTCATAACTAGGGGAATATGAAAATAAGCTGCTATAAATAGCTTTTTCTTTGAAAATTTTTTCCTATAAAACTGCTGCACCAAATAAACCGTATTTGGCATGAGGTTTTTCCCTCACATTTATAATTAGGCTGTAATAAGTGGAATATGCAAATAAGCTGCTATTAATAGCTAATTCTTCGAAAATCTTCTACTCTAAATGTACTTGGCCAAATAGAACCATTTATTGTCGAAGGTCCTTAGGTGGAGAAGTTTAAATTTTTAAAAAAGATCAGCCTATTGTGGCATACAAGATGGTCACCATTGCTGTAAAATGAAATGCAACTTGTTTGCCAGTTGAGCGGTATAGGCCCAATTGGGCCTCTTGTTTCTACATTCTTGCAGATATTGAGCTAAAATCTGGTATGTGCTACCATCATGAATTAAATATCAAGTTTAAGTTTGGTACCAGTTCACTGATATTTGCAAAATTATGGGCCTTGGACTTAGAGTATTTATTTTCTGGGCTTTTTTTAAATGCCTGTAGATATTAAAATCAAATTTGGTATGCGAGTCTACCATCATGAGTTACAGGTCCAGTTTGAGCTTCATTCAGGTTTACGGATTTTTTACGAAATTATGGACCTTGGACTTATCTAACACATAAAATATGAACGTGCAACTCAGCTTATACACCTTGGTGCCTATAGACTCTGAGCTCTCCTGAGCTAAAAGCTTATATAAGCTATTGCTATCCATCTTGGTCCTTCATGTGTCATCTGTTGTCTGTTGTACATAAACTTTAAACATTTTAAACTTCTCCCCTAAAACCACAGAGCCAAATTTAATGAACCTTGGTTCAGATTTGCTATCCATTTTCATTCATCATGTGTCATTCATCGTCTGTTGTGCATAAACTTTAAACATTTTAAACTTCTCCCCTAAAACCACAGAGCCAAATTTAATGAACCTTGGTTCAGATTTGCTATCCATTTTCATTCATCATGTGTCATTCATCATCTGTTGTGCATAAACTTTAAACATTTTAATCTTCTCCCCTAAAACCACAGAGCCAAATTTAATGAACCTTGGTTCAGATTTGCTATCCATTTTCATTCATCATGTGTCATTCATCATCTGTTGTGCATAAACTTTAAACATTTTAATCTTCTCCCCTAAAACCACAGAGCCAAATTTAATGAACCTTGGTTCAGATTTGCTATCCATTTTCATTCATCATGTGTCATTCATCATCTGTTGTGCATAAACTTTAAACATTTTAATCTTCTCCCCTAAAACCACAGAGCCAAATTTAATGAACCTTGGTTCAGATTTGCTATCCATTTTCATTCATCATGTGTCATTCATCGTCTGTTGTGCATAAACTTTAAACATTTTAATCTTCTCCCCTAAAACCACAGAGCCAAATTTAATGAACCTTGGTTCAGATTTGCTATCCGTTTTTATTCACCATGTGTCATTCATTCATCATCTGTTGTACATAAACTTTAAACATTTTAATCTTCTCCCCTAAAACCACAGAGCCAAATTTAATGAACCTTGGTTCAGATTTGCTATCCATTTTCATTCATCATGTGTCATTCATCGTCTGTTGTGCATAAACTTTTAACATTTTAAACTTCTCCCCTAAAACCACAGAGCCAAATTTAATGAACCTTGGTTCAGATTTGCTATCCGTTTTCATTCACCATGTGTCATTCATTCATCATCTGTTGTACATAAACTTTAAACATTTTAATCTTCTCCCCTAAAACCACAGAGCCAAATTTAATGAACCTTGGTTCAGATTTGCTATCCATTTTCATTCATCATGTGTCATTCATCGTCTGTTGTGCATAAACTTTAAACATTTTAAACTTCTCCCCTAAAACCACAGAGCCAAATTTAATGAACCTTGGTTCAGATTTGCTATCCATTTTCATTCATCATGTGTCATTCATCATCTGTTGTGCATAAACTTTAAACATTTTAATCTTCTCCCCTAAAACCACAGAGCCAAATTTAATGAACCTTGGTTCAGATTTGCTATCCATTTTCATTCATCATGTGTCATTCATCGTCTGTTGTGCATAAACTTTAAACATTTTAATCTTCTCCCCTAAAACCACAGAGCCAAATTTAATGAACCTTGGTTCAGATTTGCTATCCATTTTCATTCATCATGTGTCATTCATCGTCTGTTGTGCATAAACTTTAAACATTTTAAACTTCTCCCCTAAAACCACAGAGCCAAATTTAATGAACCTTGGTTCAGATTTGCTATCCATTTTCATTCATCATGTGTCATTCATCATCTGTTGTGCATAAACTTTTAACATTTTAATCTTTTACCCTAAAACCACAGAGCCAAATTTAATGAACTTGGTTTCAGATTTGCACAAATGACTTAAATTGCTAAACTTTGAGTGTTTTGTTTCTGCATGAATATTGAAATATTGTAAGTATTGATATGTCAATCATTTTGATATATGGTTCAAGGTCATATGCTTAATGGTTAAAGTCATAAATGCATAAGAAGACTGAAATTGTTATTGTCTTGAATACTATTTACTCTTTTTTGTATAGGCATGTATATAAGAATATTGTATATTAATATGACTTTCATAATGAGATATGGTTTAAGGTCATAGGTTTAAAGATCAAGAACATAGCTGCATAAGTATACTGAATGTGACTAGATATTTCAATTATTGTGGCAGTTTCAAACTTGAGAAAACTTGGAAAGTTTCTGTTATTAATATATTGTCTATTGTACTATGGAAACAATTTTGGACATATCCTCAGGAGAGCATTAAGGCCCATGGGCCTCTTGTTTCTTTTTATATATTTTATTTATTATTTTTATGTTATTCAGTTTTTTGCTCTGCTTATTTTAACACAATATATCAGTGTTTGAGTTCTCACCAGAGAGATCTTTTGACTTTTGATTTCTAAATCCTGAATGCATGATGACAAATCAGTCACTGCACATTTTCAATTTCCAAGTCCAAAACTCTGTCTTCCTAATTACAAAAGAAGCCTCCCTGCTAAATAATCTAAAATACTGATCATTGCCACATACAAAGGAGCTTTCGTAGCTGAATAGATTAAAATGTTGATCATTGCCACATACAAAGGAGCTTTCTTAGCTGAATAGATTAAAATACTGATCATTGCCACATACAAAGGAGCTTTCTTAGCTGAATAGATTAAAATGTTGATCATTTTTTTCAAATGCCAATTAGGCAGTAT
The DNA here is from genome assembly GCA_029721355.1 of Tegillarca granosa. NCBI lineage: Eukaryota > Metazoa > Mollusca > Bivalvia > Arcoida > Arcidae > Tegillarca > Tegillarca granosa. Next base: position 829,617 of record CM056608.1, read on the forward strand.
AAAAGATATTGTCTGTGCATTTTCTAATAGTCATTCTTTTTATCTGGGCACTCTGGTTTTCCCCATTATACAAAAGCTAAATGCATCAATTTGTGTAAAAACTTGACTATTCATCAAACATGACTAACCTATCGTACTCTTGCTTATAGAACAAGAACATTACAATTTGAAGTACTTAGTGATGATATTGTATTAGGATTTGTCTCTCATTTAACTAGTTTTTTCTATTCGATTTCAAAAAATTCAAATTTAATAGAAAACATACGATACTGGATCTTGTAATCATTGGATAGCTTACTGAATACACATCCCTTTTTTTTTAGCTCACCTGAGCACAAAGTGCTCAAGTGAGCTATTGTGGTGGGTCATTGTCCGTCGCCAGTCGTCCATCGTGTGTCAACTTTTGATTGTTAACACTCCTGAGGCCACAATTTGAGTGCAATCTTAATCAAGCTTTCTCAGAATAATCCTCTTGACAAAAGCTAGCTCAAGTTCATATATGGGCCATGTTGGGTCAATAAGTAGGTCACTAGGTCAAATTGTAAGAAAACCTTGTAAACGCTCCTGAGGCCCCAATTTAAGTCCAATCTTCATCAAACTTAGTCAGAATGATGCTCTTGACAAAAGCTAGCTCAAGTTCGTATATGGGTCATGTTGGGTCAATAAGTAGGTATCTAGGTCAAATTGAAAGAAAACATTGTTAACACTCCCAAAGCCCCAATTTTAGTGCAATTGTCATCAAAATTAGTCAGAATTTTCCTCTTGATAAAACCTAGCTCAATTTCGTATATGAGCCATGTTGGGTCAATAAGTCGGTCACAAGGTCAAATTGTAGAAAAACCATCTTAACACTCCTGAGGTCCCAATTTTAGTCCAGTCTTTATCAAACTTAGAATGATCATCTTTACAAAAGCTAGCTCAAGTTCGTATATGGGTCATGTTGGGTTAATAAGTAGGTCACTAGGTCGAAATTATTTAGGAACCTTGTAAACACTCGAGGCCCCAATTTTAGTCCAATCTTCATCAAACTTAGTCAGAATTATCTTCTTGACAAAAGCTAGCTCAAGTTTGTATATGGGCCATGTTGGGTTAATTAGTAGGTCACTAGGTCAGATTGCAAAAAAACCTTGTTAACACTCCTGAGGCCCAATTTTAGTCCAATTGCCATTAAACTTAGTCAGAATTATCCTCCTGACAAAAGCTAGCTCAAGTTCGTATATAGGTTATGTTGTTTCAATAAGTAGGTCACTAGCTCGAAATATAGGAAAAATCTCTTAAGAATAGAAGCTTCAGTTTACCAAAATCAAGCTGAGTGTACATCATTTTCAGGTGAGCATCCAGGGCCTTCATGGCCCTCTTGTTTTTTTTTTTTTTACTAATTTCAATTTATTCATTGCATTTTAAATTGTCAAAACAGGAAATTAAATTTACAACACTGGTACAAGGCCAGCTCCTTTTCTTCCATTCTGTTCAAAATATTGTGAAAACCATAGGATTTTCTGGAATTTCACTAGAAAAAACTTATACTTGCAGCAGAAAAAACAACATGTATTCTAGCACCAGTAAAACATGTATTCTGATCTCCTTCATTCAGGAACTGTCCCAAAAACAGTTCAATAATTGTCTGGTCATAAAAACATTTCAAGTGTAAATAGCTAAAAAATAGGACAGGGCCTGATACAAAGGATTGTACCCACACACTTTGTATCAATCACCAACAGTAACAGGGTACTTGGATGAGACCTTAAAAAACAATGCCTTGTGTCACGGCAGGAATGATGCGGTAAAGAACCCTCCCTGCACATTGCTTTAAGTTCACTGCAAAGATCAAAATTTCTGTCACTTCACTTATACCTGGTGATGTCTCGATTTAAGTGAAATATTCTTAACTTGGACCTAAAACCCCATTAAATCATTCAAATACCAAATATACCGGTCCATGTCCAAATCTTGATCTCAAAAGCAGAGTGAAAACTTTGAAAACTGACTAATTCAGTTAAACACATGAACTTTCACCAGGGAAGTGAGGCCAGATGTTATGGAAGGGTTAAGTACCTACTGTCAAGCTAGCTTCACGTGCCACTTGCAAATCAAATTCCAAATGAAAAGAACATTGAACTATGGGATATCAAGTATAAATTTGGATACAGGGACTTCATTCTTATCAACAATTTTGTGAAAATGGTCATAAAAACTTTTAAGTGTTTATGATAATATGTTTTTTTACTTGTTTTTACTCAAGGATGAAGATAAAGACTCCAGAGTGTCACTAGCAGACTTTAAAACATCTGTCAAGGCAGAAAGCTTGTTGCTTGAAGCTGTTGGAACCTGTTTGCCCAGTTCTGAGGTAAGATAAAATTAACAAAATTTCCAGCTGTCTTAATTTTTGAAATTTATTTAAAGATAATGTTTGTTCCCTCATGCAAAGCATTCCTTAGCTGGATTTAGATTCAAATAATTTGGGAACTTTCAATTCATTAATTGTCAAATGTTTGGCATATATTTTTTCTTATCTATCAAACATTTTTCAACCCCTAGTGTCACTGATGAGGAATGATTTTCTGAAATGTGCACAACGGCACAAATGTAACAAGTATTTTTGTTATAAAGATAAATGTAAAGAAAATAACAGCAACAAATCACAAATACATTATAACCTGTGTATAAAGACCACACTGAGGGCTGAGCACAAGTGGACTTAAAAGACAGGGGAAGTTTATATAGAGGTTCACTTTGATGTCAGAGTAAACAAATATTGTAAATATAAAAAAATGAAAATATTCAGTAACTACTGAAATACCTTTGAGATAATCTAGGTAATCTTGGTTTTGGTAGCCATGGTAACACCATGAAGAAATCTGAATTGCACCAGCCCATATATGCTTCTGACCAAATATCATTGAAATCTGTCCAGCAGTTTTGGAGGAGAAGTTGAAAATAGGTGTTAACGACGCATGCAGCCGCACACGATTTTAATTATATTAGTTTGTTCATTTTGTGAAATTCAGTCAAAAAATGGGTCACACGTTTTTGCATTACAATTTTTGGAATTTAGAAATTAACTTAAAAAAAGCTATATCTCAATCATTTTTAAAGGTAATGACATGAGGTCTTCAGTCAACTTGAAATGTTCATTAAAATGAGGTCAAGGTCAAGACCTCATTTTTAACCTTTGTGTTTTTAATACCAAATGAGCTGTTTTTTATGACATTTTATGCTTATTTTGTTTATGAAATTGATTAGCATTGCAAGATCTAATGATTTCTAAGTTTAGAAATCAGAAAATAACTGTTAGAGTTATTGCCCCAGAATATGTTTTGCAAATTTTGCAAATGAACTTGAAAACTATTATAGATGGAAAATAACAATAAATTGAAAAATGATTAACATGATAAAATCTAACAAGGGAGCAAGTTTTATGACTTGTGATAATCCATGTAAGAGTTGTTGCCCCTGAAATACTAATTTCAAGTAATTTGTCTCAAATTTTGCTGTTTTCGACCATTTTCTACAAAACTTTCATAAAAAGATAATAACATATTTACAATTAATTGCAAAAATGATAAAACCTAGCATAATTTTTTAGCTATTTTATGATCCATGTAAGATTTGAAATGTAATTTTTTGTGAATTTGACATTCTTTGGTTATTATCATGAATACTATCTTAGTTCAAACAATAAATTGTTGCCACAGAATTATTAATTGTTTTGAGAACTTTAATGTTATTGGCTATTTTTGGATTTTTGTTACAGAATTTCATAATTTTATGAATTTTTTTTAATGCAATCTTCAAAATACAAACAGTCTATTTCATTTAGAAATGAAAGCATTTAAGTTAGACATGATTTATCAAGTGAGCATTCAGGCCCATTTCGCTTCTATATAAAATTAGATTATGATAATTTCTACATATGTCTCATATCACTGATGGATAACTGTCAAAACTATTGTCTGAGTAAATGTGTGCACAGTGGCTGATTGAGAGATCTAAGTCATTTGAAGTCACTGTATCCAAACTTATACTGGATATATTTAACTTGCCATGGTTCCAACTCCTTTTCTTTCTCAAATTTCACTTGGCACGTGATGGATGTAGCTAGCTAGACGAGAGGTGCTTTCCCTTCCGAAGCACCTGGCCTCACTGCCTTGATGGAAGTTCATGAGTGTAACTAGATTGACCAGTTTTCAAACAATTTTTTCTTTTGATTTGGACATTGACTGGTTTGTTTGTGTTTACTTGTGTGTAGCCATCTGTGAGACATGGACTGGTATGTTTGTGTTTACTTGTGTGTAGTCATCTGTGAGACATGGACTGGTATGTTTGTGTTTACTTGTGTGTAGCCATCTGTGAGACATGGACTGGTATGTTTGTGTTTACTTGTGTGTAGTCATCTGTGAGACATGGACTGGTATGTTTGTGTTTACTTGTGTGTAGTCATCTGTGAGACATGGACTGGTATGTTTGTGTTTACTTGTGTGTAGTCATCTGTGAGACATGGACTGGTATGTTGTGTTACTTGTGTGTAGTCATCTGTGAGACATGGACTGGTATGTTTGTGTTTACTTGTTGTAGTCATCTGTGAGACATGGACTGGTATGTTTGTGTTTACTTGTGTGTAGTCATCTGTGAGACATGGACTGGTATGTTTGTGTTTACTTGTGTGTAGTCATCTGTGAGACATGGACTGGTATGTTTGTGTTTACTTGTGTGTAGTCATCTGTGAGACATGGACTGGTATGTTTGTGTTTACTTGTGGTGTAGTCATCTGTGAGACATGGACTGGTATGTTTGTGTTTACTTGTGTGTAGTCATCTGTGAGACATGGACTGGTATGTTTGTGTTTACTTGTGTGTAGTCATCTGTGAGACATGGACTGGTATGTTTGTGTTTACTTGTTGTGTAGTCATCTGTGAGACATGGACTGGTATGTTTGTGTTTACTTGTGTGTAGTCATCTGTGAGACATGGACTGGTATGTTTGTGTTTACTTGTGTGTAGTCATCTGTGAGACATGGACTGGTATGTTTGTGTTTACTTGTGTGTAGTCATCTGTGAGACATGGACTGGTATGTTTGTGTTTACTTGTGTGTAGTCATCTGTGAGACATGGACTGGTATGTTTGTGTTTACTTGTGTGTAGTCATCTGTGAGACATGGACTGGTATGTTTGTGTTTACTTGTGTGTAGTCATCTGTGAGACATGGACTGGTATGTTTGTGTTTACTTGTGTGTAGTCATCTGTGAGACATGGACTGGTATGTTTGTGTTTACTTGTGTGTAGTCATCTGTGAGACATGGACTGGTATGTTTGTGTTTACTTGTGTGTAGTCATCTGTGAGACATGGACTGGTATGTTTGTGTTTACTTGTGTGTAGTCCATCTGTGAGACATGGACTGGTATGTTTGTGTTTTACTTGTGTGTAGTCATCTGTGAGACATGGACTGGTATGTTTGTGTTTACTTGTGTGTAGTCATCTGTGAGACATGGACTGGTATGTTTGTGTTTACTTGTGTGTAGTCATCTGTGAGACATGGACTGGTATGTTTGTGTTTACTTGTGTGTAGTCATCTGTGAGACATGGACTGGTATGTTTGTGTTTACTTGTGTGTAGTCATCTGTGAGACATGGACTGGTATGTTTGTGTTTACTTGTGTGTAGTCATCTGTGAGACATGGACTGGTATGTTTGTGTTACTTGTGTGTAGCCATCTGTGAGACATGGACTGGTATGTTTGTGTTTACTTGTGTGTAGCCATCTGTGAGACATGGACTGGTATGTTTGTGTTTACTTGTGTGTAGTCATCTGTGAGACATGGACTGGTATGTTTGTGTTTACTTGTGTGTAGCATCTGTGAGACATGGACTGGTATGTTTGTGTTTACTTGTGTGTAGTCATCTGTGAGACATGGACTGGTATGTTTGTGTTTACTTGTGTGTAGTCATCTGTGAGACTGGACTGGTATGTTTGTGTTTACTTGTGTGTAGTCCATCTGTGAGACATGGACTGGTATGTTTGTGTTTACTTGTGTGTAGTCATCTGTGAGACATGGACTGGTATGTTTTGTTTACTTGTGTGTAGTCCATCTGTGAGACATGGACTGGTATGTTTGTTTACTTGTGTGTAGTCATCTGTGAGACATGGACGGTATGTTTGTGTTTACTTGTGTGTAGTCATCTGTGAGACATGGACTGGTATGTTTGTGTTTACTTGTGTGTAGTCATCTGTGAGACATGGACTGGTATGTTGTGTTTACTTGGTGTAGCATCTGTGAGACATGGACTGGTATTGTGTGTAGTCATCTGTGAGACATGGACTGGTATGTTTGTGTTTACTTGTGTGTAGTCATCTGTGAGACATGGACTGGTATGTTTGTGTTTACTTGTGTGTAGTCATCTGTGAGACATGGACTGGTATGTTTGTGTTTACTTGTGTGTAGTCCATCTGTGAGACATGGACTGGTATGTTTGTGTTTACTTGTGTGTAGTCATCTGTGAGACATGGACTGGTATGTTTTGTGTTTACTTGTGTGTAGTCATCTGTGAGACATGGACTGGTATGTTTGTGTTTACTTGTGTGTAGTCATCTGTGAGACATGGACTGGTATGTTTGTGGTTTACTTGTGTGTAGTCATCTGTGAGACATGGACTGGTATGTTTGTGTTTACTTGTGTGTAGCCATCTGTGAGACATGGACTGGTATGTTTGTGTTTACTTGTGTGGTAGTCATCTGTGAGACATGGAACTGGTATGTTTGTGTTTACTTGTGTGTAGTCATCTGTGAGACATGGACTGGTAGTTTGTGGTTTACTTGTGTGTAGTCATCTGTGAGACATGGACTGGTATGTTTGTGTTTACTTGTGTGTAGTCATCTGTGAGACATGGACTGGTATGTTTGTGTTTACTTGTGTGTAGCCATCTGTGAGACATGGACTGGTATGTTTGTGTTTACTTGTGTGTAGTCATCTGTGAGACATGGACTGGTATGTTTGTGTTTACTTGTGTGTAGTCATCTGTGAGACATGGACTGGTATGTTTGTGTTACTTGTGTGTAGTCATCTGTGAGACATGGACTGGTATGTTTGTGTTTACTTGTGTGTAGTCATCTGTGAGACATGGACTGGTATGGTTTGTGTTTACTTGTGTGTAGTCATCTGTGAGACATTGGACTGGTATGTTTGTGTTTACTTGTGTGTAGCATCTGTGAGACATGGACTGGTATGTTTGTGTTTACTTGTGTGTAGTCATCTGTGAGACATGGGACTGGTATGTTTGTGTTTACTGTGTGTAGTCCATCTGTGAGACATGGACTGGTATGTTTGTGTTTACTTGTGTGTAGTCATCTGTGAGACATGGACTGGTATGTTTGTGTTTACTTGTGTTGTAGCCATCTGTGAGACATGGACTGGTATGTTTGTGTTTACTGTGTGGTAGCATCTGTGAGGACATGGACTGGTATGTTTGTGTTTACTTGTGTGTAGCCATCTGTGAGACATGGACTGGGATGTTTGTGTTTACTTGTGTGTAGTCCACTGTGAGACATGGACTGGTAGTTTGTGTTTACTTGTGTGTAGTCCTCTGTGAGACATGGACTGTATGTTTGTGTTTACTTGTGTGTAGTCATCTGTGAGACATGGACCTGGTATGTTTGTGTTTACTTGTGTGTAGTCATCTGTGAGACATGATGGATGTTTGTGTTTACTTGTGTGTAGCCATCTGTGAGACATGGACTGGTATGTTTGTGTTTACTTGTGTGTAGTCATCTGTGAGACATGGACTGTATGTTTGTGTTTACTTGGTGTAGTCATCTGTGAGACATTGACTGGTATGTTTGTGTTTACTTGTGTGTAGTCATCTGTGAGACATGGACTGGTATGTTGTGTTTACTTGTGTGTAGTCATCTGTGAGACATGGACTGGTATGTTTGTGTTTACTTGTGTGTAGCCATCTGTGGGACATGGACTGGTATGTTTGTGTTTACTTGTGTGTAGTCATCTGTGAGACATGGACTGGTATGTTTGTGTTTACTTGTGTGTAGTCATCTGTGAGACATTGACGGTATGTTTGTGTTTACTTGTGTGTAGTCATCTGTGAGACATGGACTGGTATGTTTTGTGTTTACTTGTGTGTAGCATCTGTGAGACATGGACTGGTATGTTTGTGTTTACTTGTGTGTAGTCATCTGTAGACATGGACTGGTATGTTTGTGTTTACTTGTGTGTAGTCATCTGTGAGACATGGACTGGTATGTTTGTGTTTACTTGTGTGTAGTCATCTGTGAGACATGACTGTGTATGTTTGTGTTACTTGTGTGTAGTCATCTGTGGAGAAATTTTCGTCTTATGACCAGTTTCTTATACCTTTGTTTTAAATATTGATGATGTAATATAAAACTTTTCATTTAAAGAGTTACATCCCCTTAAAGAATTCTGTTGTCTGTATCTTTCAAATTGTTCAAAGTAAAAAACCTTCTTGCCTGTAATACATTTAATAAGATTTTATGTACTATACATCAGAACTATGTGTATTTAAAAACATTATCATCTCTTTGTCATGATCCAAAAAGATGAGGTGCTTGAAATCCCATGATCAAAGTGTATATAACCCTACCAAATTGACCAAAGCTGGATTATTTGTGGATCTTTATTGGAAATTACATCTCACTTAAAAAGTAAAACCATTTCATGTTCAATAAGGGTTATCTCTTATTGATTTTTTTAAAATCCATAGAGTTATCTCTCTTTAATCATAGAACCACATAATGTTACAGTGCTGCATATTTTTGCTACAATAATAGTTTAAAATTTAAATTAATACTGGTAAATATATATTACTAAATTTTGGAGTTTACATGGCCAAGATTTATTCTCATTGTTTAAATAATTACATTTATTGCATCAAAATACCTGTATGTATGCTTAACATTTTGACCTTGAATTTCAAATTTCACTTAACCTGCTTTTGGCTATTACAGTTTCCATTTTTCAGGTGAGCAGTTCAGGTCACATGAGCCTTTTATTTTACTTAATATTAAGTTCCTTTTTTGGCTTGATCTTAAACATTGAACTCAATGCCTTAATTTTTAAATGCAAATTAGTCAGTGTATTCTATTTAGGGCATAAGTGGCTGAGTGGTCTAAAGCATGTGCTTATGATGACAGTTCCTTTTTGGTTCATTTGTTCAAATCCTAATTACGCAGATTATAGTATAAGAAATTTCGTCAGTTTACTTGTTAAATATCAGTGGTTTCTCCAGGTACTCTGGTTTCCTCCACCATTCCAAACTGACCACCACAATATAAGTGAAAGAATGTTGATGGGGCATAAACTTCTACACTGCTGTAATTTTCTGTTTTAGAAAATTGAACTCTTTATGAAAGAAGAGCTGATCAGGGATATTCCAAAAGAAGTGCTGAAAAAGCAGTATCCACTATTGTACAAGAAAATGTTGTATGAAGAAGAAGAAAAAGAAAAAGCAAAGAAAAATTAAGATTTTTGATGAAAATTCAATTTCTGGTATTTAGAAATACATTTTTCTTATTCAATCAAAGTAAAACGTTTTGAATGTGTAGTAATTAATGAAAGTATATATAGATATATAGATAATGATTTTTTGAACTTCAGGAAAACTGACAATAAACTAAATATGCATTTTACAGAACATACCATTTACCAAAAAATCTTGGGTTTTACTAAGCAGATTCTGTTCAAACTTGACCTTGTTAATATGATAATAGTGTGTGTTTGACTTCAATACAATATGACCTATTTTTGACTTAGTTTTAACTCCAGTTAATAAAAAACACATTCTCAGTTGAATCTCAAGTAAAACTGGTGAAATATTGGTGAATTTTAATATGTTGTTAGACAGAAATAATATTCATGACTGTAAATGCAAAAAAATTAATAACTACACCAGTGTATTTATGACATTGTGTGATACTTTTGGCAGTACCAAGGATAAAAAATGTATAAAGAGCAGTGAGAGCGGTGAGAACCACTTCATAACTTAATGACTTTGCAGTGCAAGAAACAGAATGTTTGTGGTGTAAGGGTTATAACCTACCACTACTCCTGGTTTCAGGTCAGGGAATCTCCATACACTCTTGTCTTATTTATTAATTAGAGAACCAGACAAGCTGTTTTATTGACCAAAGATATTAGATGTCTGATTGAGATTTCCTTATCTGGCAATCAAAGTAGCGTTTGATTCTTATAGTATAGAGGCATGAAGTTTATAAAAACATTGTTAGGTGTTTTGACATACATTATATTTTATACAGTCATTAATGGTATTTCAACCTTCCGTTATACCCTTGGTATTTTGAATATGTGTGTTTACTTGACTAAATGTTGTTTTCATTTCTTGTTATTCACTGTGTGTGTGTGTGTGTGTGTGTGTGTGTGTGTGTGTGTGTGTGTGTGAATTTAAAAAAACATTTTTATATTGGTTATACTTAAGATCTGAAAATGGTTTATTATTATTATTATTATTATTATTATTATTATTGTTATCATTATTTTAAATTTTTTCTTGCCATCAGATAACACTATAATATTAATATATTGGATGCAGAATGAATTATTTTGTACTAGAAGCAGTATTTTAAGAGTTTGTTTCTGGTACAGGTAAATTACATTACTTTAAACTATAGCAATATTTTATTAATTATTGATATTTATTTTGCAAATTTACAAACATTTTTTATTACGCTTTTATTCTTGCCAGTCAAATGACGTTTCTACAGCAACAACATAATATTGAGTTTTATATAAAATATTGTATAAAGAAGTAACTACCCAAATTTTTACGAAAGAGATTTATTTATTATTATTTTTTATCATTATTATTATTTATTTTATTGTTTCGTTTAAGTACATTTGTGTACTTTACTCGCAAGCAATTGAAATATGATCTACAGCAATATTATACCAAATATTTAATATATTGTGATACATGTACTCAAATTTTTTATTAAAGATTTTTAACGTACTTTATTCATGCCAGAGAAATTTACATCAATATTGTTAATATTGAGTTTCAGATAAAAAATTGATTTAAGAAGTAACTACACAAGGTTTTTATGAAAGAGTTTTTGCTTTAGTACATTTGTATACTTTACTTGCAAGCAAATGAAATATGATCTATAGCAATATTATACGAAATATATAAATATATTGTGATACATGTTGTAAAAGTTTTTGTTAAAGATTCTTATACTACTTTATTCTTGCCAGATAAATGAAGAAACTTTCATCAATAACATTAATATTGAATTTTATGTAAAATATTGTTTGAAGAAGTAACTTGACCAACAAAGTTTTTTTTGAAAGAGACTTTTTAATGCATTTGTATACTTAAAAGCCAAATAAATTTGATCAGCTGCAATATCATAACAAATATTTATCTTTACTATGTAAAACTGAAAAAAAAATTTAATAGGTAGTTTTTTAAACCTTATTCTTGCCAGACAAATGATGCAATTTAAAGCATTTACATAATTTTTTTGACAAATATTGTGAAATAGAGTAGATACACAAAGTTTTTTCGTGAAAACCTTTTTTCAGTACATTTATATACTCGGCATCAAATGACTTTTTCCAACAGAATATCAGATAAATAAAACAGTTTTTGTTCAGGATTTTTTATTGCAACTTTTTCTTGCCAGTCAAAAAGATTTTTGATCTAAAGCAATGTCATCAATCCATATTTTAATTTTATATAAAGAGTTGCTATATAATTGTAGATTAATTGAGCATTGAATCTTATTTTTATTCTTCATCAAACACATGAAAACGTAGAACACATCACACCAGTGACCATTATACACGTGATAACATGGAACACATCACACCAATGACCATTATATACATGATTAATTAAGCATTGAATCTGATTTTCATTCTTCATCATACACATGATAAACATGGAACACCTCACACCAGTGACCTTAATAAAACATGATAAACATGGAACAGATCACACCAGTGACCTTAATCAAACACACGATAAACGTGGAACACATCACACCAGTGACCTTAAATAAACACATGATAAACATGGAACACATCACACCAGTAACCATTATACACATGATAAACATGGAACACATCACACCAGTGACCTTAATTAAACACATGATAAACATGGAACACATCACACCAATGACCATTATACATATGATAAACATAGAACACATCACACCAATGACCAAAATAAGCATGATAAACATGGAACACATCACACCAGTGACCTTAATTAAACACATGATAAACATGGAACACATAACACCAGTGACCATTATACACATGATAAACATGGAACACATCACACTTATGACCTCTATACAAATGATAAACATGGAACACATCACACCAGTGACCATTATACACATGATAAACATGGAACACTTCATACCTGTGACCATTCATTACATGATAAACATGGAACACATAACACCAGTGACCAATATACACATGATAAACATGGAACACATCACACCAGTGACCATAATACACATTATAAACATGGAACACATCACACCAGTGACCATTATACACATGATAACATGGAACACATCACACGAATGACCAATATACACATGATAAACATGGAACACATCACACAGTGACCATTATACACATGATAAACATGGAACACATCACACCAGTAACCATTATATAATGATAAACATGGAACACATCACACCAATGACCATTATACACATGACAAACATGGAACACATCACACCAGTGACCATTATACACATGATAAACATGGCACACATCACACCAATGACCATTATACACATGATAAACATGGAACACATTACACCAATGACCATTATACACATGATAAACATGGAATACATCACACCAGTGGCCTTGATCAAACACATGATAAACATGGAACACATCACATGATAGAGTAAAAATGATGTACAGGGTGTCCCAAAACATGTGTTACACTTTTAAACTGTTGTAAAATTTTAATACCTTCAGTTATATTTATGAAATTTACAAAATATAACAAAAAGGTTTTAAATTTTTTTGTTAAGCATACATTTGTCACAGTTTTCCTATTAATCACCAAAAACTTTCTTTGGAGAAAAATACAAAAAATGTATGTCATTGTACAATAAATGTTCCAAATGACGTCCTTTTGCCTACAACATTGTTTGAACACGATTTCTAAAGTTTTTTTTCACAGCTTTACATGTATCAACAGAGATCGATCTAATTTCTCGTGTAATTGCTGTTTTTTAGGTCCTCTGTTGTTTGTGTGGAAGGTTAGTACACTATGTCTTTCAGGTAACCCCACAAAAAGAAATCGAGGGGGTTCAGATCGGGGGAGTGCGGTGGCCAAACATTTGCAGTACGATAAGAAATGTATTGATCACCAAACGTTTTCTCAAGCCACTGAAGAACACAACCTGCAGTGTGTGGCGTAGCACCGTCCTGTTGATACTACACATTATCCAAATTTACAACTTTCCGTCTAAGGGCTAGCAGTAATTAAGACTTCATTAACCTTAAATATGGTTCAGAATTTACAGTCACTGCATGACCTTCGGAGTCTTCGAAGAAAAAAGGGCCAATTATTCCGCTTGAACTTAACGCAGCCCATACAGTAACTTTCTCACAGTTTAGAGGTTTTTCCACATAAAAATTAGTTTTCTCAAAACTCCAGAATTTAAAATTCTGTTTATTGACAACATTATTAAGATGGAAGTGGGCTTCATCGGAAAACCATATGGAATCTGTTAAATTCTTGGAGTCGGGTCGACTTAAAATCCAATGGCCAAAGTCTAAACAACTTCTAATGTCCGTCTCTTTTAAATGCTGCATCACACTTATCTTGTAAGGAACCAGTTTTAAATCAAATTTGAGCATTCTATGAACACTAGATTTGCTAGCAGTGATATTTAGTTCATGCAATACCCGTCTAACTGATTTTTGTGGAGTTTCAGTAATAACTCTGTTAATGGCATCAATGTTCTCTTTGGTACGGGCACTCTTTGGTCTGCAAATGCCAGAATTGTGCCTTCTGTCATTTACCGTGCCTTTAACTTCAAACTTCTTCTCAAGTCTGTAAATTAGCATTCTGTTGAGCACTTTCATTCCTGGATGTCGTTTTCTCATGGTTCTGATGAATAAAACAGCAGATTTATACTCATAGTAAAGTTTGACAGTTTCTGCCAGCTGATCACTTGAAGGTTCCATCTTGAAAATGTGATGACATCATTATGACGTCATATCTACCTGAATGTTAAACAGATTTTCCCGAAATTTTGTGAAAAAAAATTTATACTAATATACTAGATGTTGGCAAAATACATTTATAATTGCTTTTGATTTGACAAAGTTATAGATGATTCAAAGTGTAACACATGTTTTGGGACACCCTGTATATGCAAGAAACTTCTCGATTTTTTTAAAAAGATTACCAATATTTTGTATATTTGCTGAACAAATCACTGTAAAAAATTATAAAACCAAACATTAAGAAAATTAGTTTCACAATCAAAATTTTGTTTAAATTGCAAAATATTTTTAATTCAGTTTACATTTATTGTTTACATTTTTTAATATTTTTTTCTTACTTGGTTTAATGAATGTCTTTTTCATTTATGAATGTTGGTTTTTAATTTCATTTTTTATATTTTTATTGGTGAAAGGGATTAAGTCATAGAATTGATTGTTGTTGTTATTGTGTGGACAGTTTTTGCTTTGGGGAAAGGGATGAAGTCATAGAATGGATTGTTGATATTTGTGTGAACTATTTTTTATGGTAAAACAGATATAATATATATTAGGGATGGCAAAGATTAACAAATGAACATAAATGAGTGGTTAATTTGTTAATCAAAACCAAAAAGTTTTGGGCTTGAAAATAAAGAGTCGATTAAACAAAATGCCGACTCAATGAAAGGTTTGGAACCATTTCAAACGATCCATTGACGGAAAAACTGTTCAATGTCAGCTCTGTGAAACTGTCTTGACTTTTACAGGAGGGACTTCTTGCATGTTAAATCAGACATAAACATCTACCCTGTGACACAGCGGAGGAAACTTTAGTTTGAATAAGAACAAAGACTTCTGGTGTGATATTGTTTATTTAATACATATGTACTCTACTGTATGTACCAGTTATGAACACTAAATATATTTGGATATAATGTTTTTTCTTTCAAATTTTTATTGTTCTTTTATTTATAACAGTACAAGTAAACAAGTAAACACGGATAAGCTGTAAAGTGATACATCGAACATGGGGGGGGGGGGTGCAACTGATATTGACTGGATAGTTTTCGAGCTTTGGCATAAATAATATAACGATTAATCGATTAATTGTTCATACCATTGGAAGAGTAATCGATTAATGAATTTGGACCTATTTGCCATCCCATATATATATATATATATATATATATATATATATATATATATATATATATATATATAGATATATATATATCAGCCATAGTTTCAATTTATCTCAGTTTAATTTTAATTAATTGCTTTATAAATTATTACTTATTTGGTCAGGAATACATTATTATAAGACGTAGAGAACAACATTTACGTGTAAAACGTATATAGTACAAAATGTATATATAAAATACTTCAACACCATTCTAAAACGAGACTATAAAAAATCTCAGAATGACAGATGATAATTAAACAGTTTATACACAATAATTAATAATTAAAATACTCAAGAAATATCTATAAAATAATTTGATATTTTTCAAAATTGTAAATGGCAATGTCAGCTATTTTGACGTATTATTGCAGAAATTGGGTGAATGGTTAGAATTATTCTATGGACAAATTTGATTTTATCCTTAAAAATTAGTCAGTGTTTGTAGTGCCAAGTATTTTAATTTTGTTTTTGTAAGATTTTATATCATTTACTTATATATCATGTTAAACTAGTCTTTGTTTCTATAATTTTGTTTGAGATTATCATTCATACTATTGTGCCATGAAATATTTTTGCCATAATTGCCATGTGATATTGTTTTATAAAATCCCAGTTTTATTATCCAGAATTATACAGTCATGCAGTTTGTATAACCTTTTATTTATTTATTTCATTTTTTACTTTTATTTTTATTTTTATTTTCATGTTTATTAATTTGATTTTATTTATTTTTTGTTTTTTATTGCATTTGTAACAACCTGCAGTCTTTATGAATTAAGAATTCTTACATTTAAATTGGATTTTTTAAATTCACTGGTAATTGAGAGTTCGTCATACAAAATGCCCTGGATATTCACGTTTTTCTGTATATCAATTTATATTAAACTGCTGATTTGATTTAGAAATCCTACAATAGCAATCAGAAACTCGATGGCAGTTAAGTCTTAAAACCTTTACAGTAATTCTTAAAACATATGTTCCACTTGGGACACTTAAAATTCAACTTTAGACGGATAATAGTATGATTTACTTTGCTTGCCTAAGGTCATTGGTTTTTCCTACACGGCTACTTTGGTTTTTTTTTCTCAACCAAACGAGGACTGGCTGCCTCCATGTTTTAAGAATTATAATCTTAACTTGAGGGTTTAACACCATTGCTCAACTCCATTCACTTCTTTATTTAAAAAATTAAAAAAAGAAATGGTTTTCAACACAGATGAACAGTGGTGGTATGACTTTTATTCATCTACATGTTTCGACAGCTATGCTGCCGTCATCAGGACTATTTAATTAGTCATACAAGAATTTCATAATATTGAAGTTTCAATACACATAAGCCAAACGATCAGAGAATGCAATCATAATGTTGAAATCACACTAAATAAAAATTAAGCATAAAACTTGTTATGGTTATAATTCAAATAACTCTAAAATAATCATAATTCTGATTATTTTGCCTACAACCTAGTTCACAGTTTTAGCTATAAATATCTAAATTTAAATGTGTGTTCCAAAATAAAAAAAAAATGAAAACCCCTTAAAAAAGAAAAATTTCTTTAGGCAGTTTTATAAGCTAACATATCCTTAAATCAGCAGGGGAACCTTGGTTACAACAGGAAGTCTGTTTTTAATAAAATAAATAACATAATGTGTGTAAATCAGTTTTTCTTAATGGGTAAAATGGTGAATATTGTGATATTTGATGTGTAGAATATATAAATTATACTGGGTGATATTTTTTAAAAAACGATAACGTTTTCTAATTATACATATAAAGTATTTATTTCTTTTGTAGGTAAAACCCTTTTTTATGGATATTAATGTTTCATTAATGTTAGATATTGTATGTTTGTTAATAAAATGCTAATATTCATATGTTTGTTATTGTTTGGAATACATAAAAGGACATGTACAGTCCGAAAGTTATTTTTTTCTGTTTCCCACATCTAACCATGAAATTTGTTCCAAGGTGCCAGAGTAGTTTTAAACCTCGTTTTTCAATAGCAGAACATATCAACACCCAGGTTCAAATCTCATTGTCTCTGAGCAGATTCTAAATAACAGTCTTGTCAGCTTGTTTGCAAAAGGTCAGTTGTTTTCCCCTGCTAGACTGGTTTCCTTCATCATTCAAACCTATAACCCCTTGATAAAGGTGAAGGAGTCTTTGACTTGGGAGGTAAAACAACATAACTGAAGTTTACAATATTTGTAAATGTTTGTAAATTTAAAATGACTTTTTTAGCCTACGCTAAGTTCTTTTAAATAAGTCCAACTTGATTTTTTCACAAGCTGGTAAAAACCAAGAGATCATTTTACAAAACACGAATCCTTTTTTCCTATAGGTAAGATAGCATGAGACAGTTAAAACTTCCGAGCACATAATGTGTCCTTCGCTCAGTTTCTGTTCAAATATAGACAAAAAGTTACTTGTGTTAGATCAAAACTGAGTAACTTGTGTTAGATCAGAGATGATTTACTTGTGTTAGGTCAAAGATGATTACTCGTGTTTGGTCAAAAATGTGTTGCTTGTAGATCTTATAAATCTAAATCCGACTTACTTGTGTTAGATCAAAGTTAAGTTATTTGTGTTAGGTCAAAGCTAAATTTCTTGTGTTGAATCAAAGTCGAGTTACTTGTGTTGGATCAAAGCTGAGTTGTGTGTGTTAGATCAAAGCTGAGTAGCGTGTGTTAGATCAAAGCTGAGTTACTTGTCTTTATCTAAATCTGACTTACTTGTGTTAGATCATAGCCAAGTTACTTGTGTTGGATCAAAGCTGAGTTGTACATGTTAGATCAAAGCTGAGTTGCGTGTGTTAGATCAAAGCTGAGTTACTTGTCTTTATCTAAATCTGACTATCTTGTGTTAGATCAAAGTTTAGCTATTTGTGTTAGGTCAAAGCTAAGTTCGTTGTGTTGGATCAAAGCCGAGTTACTTGTTTTGGATCAAGGCTGAGTTGCGTGTGTTAGATCAAAGCTGAGTTGCTTGTGTTAAATTAAAGCTGAGTTACTTGTGTTGGATCAAAGCCAAGTTACTTGTGTTATATCAAAGCTGAGTTGCCTGTGTTAGATCAAAGCTGAGTTACTTGTGTTATATCAAAACTGAATGACTTGTGTTAGACCAAAGCTTAGGTAATTGTGTTTGATCAAAGCTGACTTACTTGTGTTTGATCAAAGCTGACTTACTTGTGTTTGATCAAAGCTGACTTACTTGTGTTGGATCAAAGCTGAATAACTTGTGCTGGATCAAAACTGAATAACTTGTGTTAGATCAAAGCTAAGTTACTTGTGTTGGAATCAAAGCTGACTTACTTATCTTGAAATAAAATCTCAGTTACTTTTGTTTGATTAAAGCCGAGTTATTTTTGTTTATCTAAAGCTGACTTACTTGTGTTAGATCAAATCTCAGTTACTCGTGTTAGATCAAATCTCAGTTACTTGTGTTGGATCAAAGCTAAATAACTTGTGTTGGACCAAAACTGAATAACTTGTGTCAGATCAAAGCTGAGTTACTTGTGTTGGGTCAAAGCTGAATAACTTGTGCTGGATCAAAACTGAATAACTTGTGATAGATCAAAGCTGAGTTACTTGTGTTATATCAAAACTGAATGACTTGTGTTAGACCAAAGCTTAGTTAATTGTGTTTGATCAAAGCTGACTTACTTGTGTTTGATCAAAGCTGAGTTACTTGTGTTAGACCAAAACTAAATAACTTGTGTTTGATCAAAACTGAATAACTTGTGTTAGACCAAAGCTTAGTTAATTGTGTTTGATCAAAGCTGAATAACTTGTGTTTGCTCAAAGCTAACTTACTTGTGTTTGATCAAAGCTGACTTTCTTTTGTTGGATCAAAGCTGACTTACTTATGTTGAAAAAAATTCCAAGTTACTTGTGTTGGATCAAAGCTGACTTACTTTTGTTGGATCAAAGCTGATTTAGTTGTGTTTGGTCAAAACTGAATAACTTGTGTTCAATCAAAGCTGAATAACTTGTGTTAGACTTAAGCTTAGTTAATTGTGTTTGATCAAAGCTGAATAACTTGTGTTTGATCAAAGCTGACTTACTTGTGTTTGAACAAAGCTGAATAACTTGTGTTAGACCAAAGCTTAGTTAATTGTGTTTGATCAAAGCTGACTTACTTGTGTTTGATCAAAGCTGACTTACTTGTGTTTGATCAAAGCTGACATACTTGTGTTGGATCAAAGCTGACTTACTTATGTTGAAATTAATTCTAAGTTAATTGTGTTTGACCAAAGGCGACTTGTGTTTGAACAAAGCTGAATAACTTGTGTTAGACCAAAGCTTAGTTAATCGTGTTTGATCAAAGCTGACTTACTTGTGTTTGATCAAAGCTGTCTTACTTGTGTTTGATCAAAGCTGACTTACTTGTGTTGGATCAAAGCTGACCTACTTATGTTGAAATAAATTCTAAGTTACTTGTGTTAGATCAAAGCTGTTTTACTTGTGTTGGATCAAAGCTGAGTTACTTGTGTGAGATCAAAGCTGAGTTACTTCTGTTGGATCAAAGCTGACTTACTTGTGTTGGATCAAAGCTGATTAACTAACTTGTGCTTGGTCAAAGCTGAATTACTTGTGTTAGATCAAAGGTGAGTTACTTGTGTTAGATCAAATCTCAGTTACTTTTGTTTGATCAAAGCTGAATTATTTATATTGGATCAAAGCTGAGTTACTTGTCTTAGATCAAAGCTGAGTTACTTGTGTTAGATCAAATCTCAGTTACTTGTGATTAATCAAAGCTGAGTTACTTATGTTGGATCAAAGCTGAGTTACTTGTGTTAGATCAAAGCTAAGTTACTTGTGTTAGATCAAAGCTGAGTTTCTTGTGGTAGATCAAAGCTGAGTTAATTGTGTTAGATCAAGACTGACTTGTGTTAGATCAAAGCTGAGTTACTTGTGTTTGATCAAAGCTGAATTAATTTAGATAGATCAAATCTTAGTTACTTGTATAAGATCAAATCTGAGTTACTTGCATAAGATCAAATCTGAATTAAGTTTGATAGATCAAATCTGAGTTACTTGCATAAGATCAAACGTGAATTAATTTAGATGGATCAAATCTGAGTTACTTTTATAAGATCAAATCTGAATCATTTGTGTAAAATTAACCCTAAATGGTATTT
Organism: Tegillarca granosa; assembly: GCA_029721355.1. Classification (NCBI taxonomy): domain Eukaryota; kingdom Metazoa; phylum Mollusca; class Bivalvia; order Arcoida; family Arcidae; genus Tegillarca; species Tegillarca granosa. Next base: position 850,179 of record CM056608.1, read on the forward strand.
AAATTAATTGTAATTTAAATTGTAATGAAATGTTATGTTTGCGTGATACAAGCAATAAAGCAAAATAATAATAATTCAAAAAAAAAAAAAAAACGAAGCCATATATATATATATATATATATATATATATATATATATATATATATATATATATATATATATATATATATATATATATATATATATATATAAAGATTTTTAAAAAAGCAAGAAAAGGAAGAAGAATATTTAAAATTTTAAACCCCGTGTTATTGTGACAGTGATAAATTTTAAGATAACAGTGTTTATAAACAACATTCAAATAATTTTTATCAAGATGACGACGCGCAATCATTTGATCAAATTGTACTTAACTTGCAAAGGTTTTATCGAAATAAAATATTTACACTTAGAATTTAAAATTTTAAATGTCGATATATTTCGTGCAACAAGGAAGTTGCGAATTATCTCTTCCTGCTTAAATAATAACCAATCAAAATGAGTGTTTTTGTTCAACACGAAACGATTTGACAAAGAGTTTATTAGAAAACAAATAAAATTGGAAAATTTACAAGAAATTATAAAGGCAGCAAAAATGGAAAATTGGAATTGTACCATAAATTTATATATACATTTGATATATTTGCTGTTATTAATCACTCGTATTACATGTGACTTTGGTATGTATGATTCTCTATCTTCACAGATCAATTTTTGTTTAAAAATTGATTTTCATATATAAATATATTTGCTTTCAGAATCTTTATCAACATGAAAATATATGTATACGGTTCAATTCATATATAGCGGTCTTTTTTATTGATTTTTTTTCTTATTAAATTTGGCTATAAATATCTTTTTTTTTCATATTTTTACAACCGATTTGCAGTTTCAATATACCCATATTATTTTAAAAATTTGAATTACTTTTGGAATTTAAAACAAACCGACTAAACCTAATCCGTGACCATTTATAAAGCATGACACTCAAAGCCAATTTCAATCCGAAGTCATTTTACTTAAAACTATTTTTTTAACACTTTGCGAGACGCAAAATTATAACTTTCGCGTAAATCTTACTTTGATACAATTAAATAACATTTGCATTGATTTTTTATTAATGGCGCGAAAATAAAATCGGTGACATCTGAAACGGAAACACGCCCGTTTCAAATGTCGCTGATAAATATAAGTAAATATGTTGCGGTTACAATGCGAAGTTTTTTTGTTTTGTCTTGGTTTTTTTTTTATTCCGAGCAACAGTACACGTTATTTTTTATATTTAAAAGTAGTAGAATTCAAATAGTAATTCATATTTTCCAATCATTTGTTACTTTTAATTTTTTTTACAGATAAAACTTTGCCTGATAGTATTATTTCAAAATGTACAACTCCGTTTAAAAAATTTATTTCAATTACTTGTCCAAAAGATCACGTGATTACAAATTTATGGATCACCTCTGGAAGCTCTGGGAACCAGTCTTGTGTTATTAGAAGAAACGGGTGCCTTGGTCTTTCACCTTATTTGATTATAGAAAGAAATGAATGCTACTGGCGAAACACATGTAAAATATCAATGAGACAAGATTTACAAATTGTATATACATCTACAAATAAAGCAGACTGCCTAGGGACATTGCCATCCTATATCAGCCTTAGTACCCCCACTTGTATGCACGAAGGTTTGTATGCATTTTGGTTTTAGGCTTAATCAGAACTATGAAAAATTTATTTAAATGTATTTCATACGAAGCGAGCATTCTGCCAACTGAGCTTCTGTAGTGGTACAAGTTTAAGTAAGAAAACAGATGTTTTTGTTTGGTAAGTGTCTTTCTTGTTTTACCAGTACATGAACGAATTACGTATGGGTTTAGTAGGCAGAAATTATTTTATAACGTGAAAAACTAAACTAAAATAAATATCTGGGTCACAAAATCTTTTTGATTGGTGAATGTTTCAAAAGAAATATTCATCTATTCGAGACGCGAGCAAGTTTAATAATTGATACGGATTAGTATAAGAATAAAATTTTTGTGAGATGTATAATTACAAACTGCGCGTGATGTCCGATTGTATTTTGATTGGTCGATCTATTCTGTATGACGTCATTTTTGACAATTTATTTTCGTATAACTTTGCACTTTTGCCGAACTACTTTCGGTGTTTTCCGTCGTTATTAAAAGACCAATGTTTACAATGGCGACACACATGTACAAACAGCAAAGTAGGTCAACACTCCCGGCATTTTAAAAAAGACTTGAAATGATTAAACAATGCAAGAATTGAAAATATATTATCCGTATTTCACAATAATAAGTAAAAATTTGTAAATAATAATAATATGCAACTAGTAAAATTAAATGCATGACCTTCAATTTGCTGAAAAACAAAATCCGTCTGTAACTTACTGCTGGCTAGCATAACTGCTTACGGCGAACAAATTCGACAATTTTTGTTAGATGCTTCGCCATTTCTCAAAGCAATAGATGTGCCATCCGATGATGCCCTTCTACGGTGTTAAATCCCAACTGTTTACTTGCAAGCATGTCGGTTTTCGGCAAACTTTTTTTAGTAACTGACACGAGGTATCAAGTCATTTTGGCACCAAGTCAATTCAGCACCACTGTAAACAGTCATATCGGCACCGATTTAAAGTCAATAAATAAAATAAATAAATAAATAAATAAATTTTAAAAAAAAGATTGAATTCGGCACCAGAAAAATAATTATGATTTGTTCAAAAAATTATTTTAGGTTTTCATGTTTGTGTACGGATTTAATATTTATTTATTTTTTTTTTTTTTTTTTGAATTTAGTAAGTTCAATTAGTTTAAATACAAGAAGTTAATTTTACAGTTATCCTACATATTATGTCACAGATCAATAGACCATGTATAATCATCATATAACCTCCTTTGAAGTCGGGTACCAAAGGCGGCTGGAAGCAAGTGACCTATTTCCGGTGCCGCGTTGACTCGGTACCGAAATGACTTGGTGCCGAAATAACGACATGTTGACGTCATGTATATGTATTTTGCAACAGTGACAGTGAAAATTTACACATTTTCTTTTAAAAATGACGTAACAACATTTAAAATTCGTAATAAAAAATCAAACCTCATTGAATCACAGTGTCTTCATGTTATTTAAGAATTGACTGTCATTTTTTCCTGGGTTATCAGTTTTAAAATCTGGTTCATTCCTTGATAACCCAGGAAAAAATGACAGTCAATTCTTATATTTACAATATTTTTCCTAACATTCTTTTTACAAACTTCTCGATTGCGTCATACAAATAAGAAAGTAAAACCGGTATATACCGAATCTGTCGGCAATGAAAACATTCTGGGAACAGCAAATATGTCAATCAAAATAATTCCCGCCTTCTCACTGATTGTGTGACATAATAGACGGCTTAAAAATAGTACGCTGGAAACAAAAGTACATTTCATACAATTTTATTCGAATAGACAAACAAAGTTACAAATTCATATTGATTGTTAAATTACAGCTATTAAACGTTGAATTTGTCAAAAATCCCGATTGTATGGATGACAGGGTATTGGAAGCATCAATGCGCGACGTTTTGTTGGACTGGGTTGTGCACAGGTCCGAGCATGGAACCATCACGTGATTATCAGTTGCTGGTAGTGAAGAAGAAGCATGGTCAGAGGCAGAGGGAATTACGACCGAAGTATTACTAGTGACAGTTGATGAAAGTAGTGAACTTGAAGCATGTTTTTGCATGGTCGAACAGTCGCGAGAGTAGCACCTGACAGAAGCCTCATTACGATGACCGCTCATAAACATTATCTGTCTGGTCTCAACACCGACATCGCTCATAGCTTGTATGGTAGTGGCCCGCAAGCAGTGTACCGTGTAGCGTTTAGAACACCCTGACGATGAAATATTTTTAAGTATACAATAGAAATCGAAACAAATAATTTATTTATTTATTAATTTAAAATTCAATATTTTTTCTTTCATTTTCAAGGTATATTTAATTAAATAACAATATAAAATGTGATGGCTTGAATGTTAAAAATAGATTGATAAAAATAGGTCACGGGAATCCCCATCTTAAATTTAGGTGTATTCATACGCACAATGTATGTGAAAAATAGGGTGTCATTGCCTAATGTTCTAAATTTTCTACACTGAGTTCATCATAGGAATTCAATAGGTATTGTAAATATTAATCAAGAATTGTTCGTTAACCTACTTTGTGTTATGATGTTACCTCATTTGGCGGCCATCCAAGTGTGTCACAGCCAACGTAAACAATGTCACATTGTATCAATGCGCCACTGTACACAAAATAGTTCGTTGTTCAATACTGATTTCGAACATTTTAATAAAGAGACAACGTTTGTAATTATAAGGATTGGTTTTCAATTTTTGCAAAGTCATTGTACGCTACGCGATTTTATACAATTTGGTCTCTCAGGGCGACCTGAACGTGCTAGCTCACACAGTAAATACGACGGATACAGGCATACCATTTCCCTAGCTGGGTACATTACACTGACAATAGGTGAACTATTTCATATTCCGTCATCTTATACCGATGTTAGGCGAGGATGAAGCATTTTAAACATTAAAGACATGTGTATGCCCCAGTTGGTATTCATACATGCGCCTTATGATTTTATTAAATTTTTAATGATATTTCATACTTCTTTTTACAAAATAATGAAAATACAATGTTAGAATTAAACAAACTTTTTTATACATATTGTAGAAAATATTTACGATATTTGCCAGCACCACTTCAATCCAATTGTATCTAACCAAGGCCTTATTAGAAGCCAGAAGACGTATCCTTGGAATTACAAAAGCACGAGAAATATATGTAGGATTGTATTTAGGAATAAGCCAGGTTCCATATTAATGTTACGATTCATTGATTTCGATGTATCGCCGAACGATATATTACGAGTCAGTACTAATAATCGATATATGTGTTCGATACATGTACGAAGAGCATTTTGTTTCCGAATGGAAAATGGTTCTTTGGAACTTACATGGAAACTATCTAGAACCAGAAAAACCGGACGGGGGTTTAAGATCTTGTTTGATGGTGAGTAAAACATCATAAAGAAACTTCTGATAAGTTTGTGATAAACTGATGCCATAAATACAATTTTGTTATTCCAAAGCTTCCACAATAATAATAATAATTATTATTATTATTATTATTATTATTATTATTATTATTATTATTATTATTATTATTATTATTATTATTATTATTATTTCACCATTTGTCAGATGCTTTATTTAACTTTACTGTAAGTACTTTTATCATTTATAATATCGTTAAGTACTTTTTTCCCAGCTTTTTCACATTTTAAGTATCTGATAGATTTTCGGGGACCTTATATATTTCAACTTTTTTTGGTAATCTATTCCTGCTTACGATTAAATAATCTTATTCAAATTAGCTAGCAATTGCAAAATACTTTTTAAATAAGTTTTCAAGTACCTTATTCACAATTACCTTTGTAACAGTTGCGTTAATCAGTTTTTTTTTCTGTATATTTTACCTTTATAACAAATGCGTTAATCAGTTTTTTTTTCTCTGTATATTTTACCTTTTTAACAGGTGCGTTAATCAGTTTTTTCTGTATCTTTTACCTTTATAACAGGTGCGTTAATCAGTTTTTTTTTCTGTATATTTTACCTTTATAACAAATGCGTTAATCAGTTTTTTTTTCTCTGTATATTTTACCTTTTTAACAGGTGCGTTAATCAGTTTTTTCTGTATCTTTTACCTTTATAACAGGTGCGTTAATCAGTTTTTTTCTGTATCTTTTACCTTTATAACAGGTGCGTTAATCAGTTCTTTCTCTATCCTTTACCTTAATAACAGGTGCGTTAATCAGTTTTTTTTTCTGTATATTTTACCTTTACAACAAATGCGTTAATCAGTTTTTTTTCTCTGTATATTTTACCTTTTTAACAGGTGCGTTAATCAGTTTTTTCTGTATCTTTTACCTTTATAACAGGTGCGTTAATCCGTTTTTTCTGTATCTTTTACCTTTTTAACAGGTTCGTTAATCAGTTCTTTTCTGTATCTTTTACCTTTATAACCGGTGCATTAATCAGTTTTTTCTGTATATTTTACCTTTATAACAGGTGCGTTAATCAGTTTTTTCTGTATCTTTTACCTTTATATCAGGTGCGTTTATCAGTTTTTTCTGTATCTTTCACCTTTCTAACAGGTGTTTAATCAGTTATTTTCTGTATTTTTTACCTTTATATCAGGTGCGTTACTCAGTATTTCTGTATCTTTTACCTTTTTTACAGGTGCGTTAATCAGTTTTTCTGTATCTTTTACCTTTTTTAACAGGTGCGTTAATCAGTTTTTTCTGTATCTTTTACCTTTTTAACCGGTGCGTTTATCAGTTTTTTCTGTGTCTTTTACATTTTTAACCGGTGCGTTAATCAGTTTTTTCTGTATCTTTTACCTTTATATCAGGTGCGTTTATCAGTTTTTTCTGTATCTTTTACCTTTATAACAGGTGTATAATAAGTTATTTTCTATATTTTTTACCTTTTTAACAGGTGCGTTACTCAGTTTTTCTGTATCTTTTACCTTTATAACAGGTGCGTTAATCAGTTTTTTCTATAACTTTTTTTAACAGGTGCGTTAATCAGTTTTTTCTGTATCTTTTACCTTTATAACAGGTGCGTTAATCAGTTTTTCTGTATCTTTTACCTTTATAACAGGTGCGTTAATCAGTTTTTTCTATAACTTTTTTTAACAGGTGCGTTAATCAGTTTTTTCTGTATCTTTTACCTTTATAACAGGTGCGTTAATCAGTTTTTCTGTATCTTTTACCTTTATAACAGGTGCGTTAATCAGTTCTTTTCTGTATCTTTTACCTTTTTAACAGGTGCGTTACTCAGTTTTTCTGTATCTTTTACCTTTTTAACAGGTGCATTAATCAGTTTTTTCTGTATCTTTTACCTTTTTAAAAGGTGCGTTAGTCATTTTTTCTGTATTTATTTCCTTTTTAACAGGTGCGTTAATCAGTTTTTTCTGTATCTTTAACCATTATAACAGGTGCGTTAATCAGTTTTTTCTGTATCTTTAACCTTTATAACAGGTGTATAATAAGTTTTTTTCTGTATCTTTTTCCTTTTTAACAGGTGCGTTAATCCGTTTTTTCTGTATCTTTAACCTTTATAACAGGTGCATTAATCAGTTTTTTTCTGTATATTTTACCTTTATAACAGGTGCGTTAATCAGTTTTTTCTCTATCTTTCACCTTTATAACAGGTGTATAATCAGTTATTTTCTGTATATTTTACCTTTATAACAGGTTCGTTAATCAGTTCTTTTCTGTATCTTTTACCTTTTTAACAGGTGCGTTACTCAGTTTTTCTGTATCTTTTACCTTTTTAACAGGTGCATTAATCAGTTTTTTCTGTATCTTTTACCTTTTTAAAAGGTGCGTTAGTCATTTTTTCTGTATTTATTTCCTTTTTAACAGGTGCGTTAATCAGTTTTTTCTGTATCTTTAACCATTATAACAGGTGCGTTAATCAGTTTTTTCTGTATCTTTAACCTTTATAACAGGTGTATAATAAGTTTTTTTCTGTATCTTTTTCCATTTTAACAGGTGCGTTAATCCGTTTTTTCTGTATCTTTAACCTTTATAACAGGTGTATAATCAGTTTTTTCTGTATCTTTTTCCTTTTTAACAGGTGCGTTTATCAGTTTTTTCTGTATCTTTCACCTTTATAACAGGTGTATAATCAGTTATTTTCTGTATATTTTACCTTTATTACAGGTGCGTTACTCAGTATTTCTGTATCTTTTACCTTTTTAACAGGTGCGTTAATCAGTTTTTTCTGTATCTTTAACCTTTATAACAGGTGTATAATCAGTTTTTTCTGTATCTTTTTCCTTTTTAACAGGTGCGTATATCAGTTTTTTCTGTATCTTTCACCTTTATAACAGGTGTATAATCAGTTATTTTCTGTATATTTTACCTTTATTACAGGTGCGTTACTCAGTATTTCTGTATCTTTTACCTTTTTAACAGGTTCGTTAATCAGTTTTTTCTGTATCTTTAACCTTTATAACAGGTGTATAATCAGTTTTTTCTGTATTTTTTACCTTTATATCAGGTGCGTTACTCAGTATTTCTGTATCTTTTACCTTTTTTACAGGTGCGTTAATCAGTTTTTCTGTATCTTTTACCTTTTTTAACAGGTGCGTTAATCAGTTTTTTCTGTATCTTTTACCTTTTTAACCGGTGCGTTAATCAGTTTTTTCTGTATCTTTTACTTTTTTAACCGGTGCGTTAATCAGTTCTTTTCTGTATCTATTACCTTTATAACAGGTGCGTTTATCAGTTTTTTTCTGTTAATTTTACTTTTATAACAGGTGCGTTAATCAGTTTTTCTGTATCTTTTACCTTTATAACAGGTGCGTTAATCAGTTTTTTTCTTTTTCATTTACCTTTATAACAGGTGCGTTAATCAGTTTTTCTGTATCTGTTACTTTTTTAACAGGTGCGTAAATCAGTTTTTTCTGTATCTTTTACCTTTTTAACCGGTGCGTTAATCAGTTTTTTCTGTATCTTTCACCTTTATAACAGGTGTATAATCAGTTATTTTCTGTATATTTTACCTTTATTACAGGTGCGTTACTCAGTATTTCTGTATCTTTTACCTTTTTAACAGGTGCGTTTATCAGTTTTTTCTGTATCTTTAACCTTTATAACAGGTGTATAATCAGTTTTTTCTGTATTTTTTACATTTATATCAGGTGCGTTACTCAGTATTTCTGTATCTTTTACCTTTTTTACAGGTGCGTTAATCAGTTTTTCTGTATCTTTTACCTTTTTTAACAGGTGCGTTAATCAGTTTTTTCTGTATCTTTTACCTTTTTAACCGGTGCGTTAATCAGTTTTTTCTGTGTCTTTTACTTTTTTAACCGGTGCGTTAATCAGTTCTTTTCTGTATCTATTACCTTTATAACAGGTGCGTTTATCAGTTTTTTTTCTGTTAATTTTACCTTTATAACAGGTGCGTTAATCAGTTTTTCTGTATCTTTTACCTTTATAACAGGTGCGTTAATCAGTTTTTTTCTTTTTCATTTACCTTTATAACAGATGCGTTAATCAGTTTTTCTGTATCTGTTACTTTTTTAACAGGTGCGTAAATCAGTTTTTTCTGTATCTTTTACCTTTTTAACCGGTGCGTTAATCAGTTTTTTATGTATTTTTAGGTGCATTGATCAGTTTTTTCTGTATCTTTTTTAACCGGTGCGTTAATCAGTTTTTTCTGTATCTTTTATTTTTTTACCTTTATATCAGGTGCGTTAATCAGTTTTTTCTATAACTTTTTTTAACCGGTGCGTTAATCAGTTTTTTCTGTATCTTTTACCTTTATATCAGGTGCGTTTATCAGTTTTTTCTGTATCTTTTACCTTTATAACAGGTGTATAATAAGTTATTTTCTGTATTTTTTACCTTTTTAACAGGTGCGTTACTCAGTTTTTCTGTATCTTTTACCTTTATAACAGGTGCGTTAATCAGTTTTTTCTGTATCTTTTACCTTTATAACAGGTTCGTTAATCAGTTCTTTTCTGTATCTTTTACCTTTATAACAGGTGCGTTAATCAGTTTTTCTGTATCTTTTACCTTTATAACAGGTTCGTTAATCAGTTCTTTTCTGTGTCTTTTACCTTTTTAACAGGTGCGTTACTCAGTTTTTCTGTATCTTTTACCTTTTTAACAGGTGCATTAATCAGTTTTTTCTGTATCTTTTACCTTTTTAAAAGGTGCGTTAGTCATTTTTTCTGTATTTATTTCCTTTTTAACAGGTGCGTTAATCAGTTTTTTCTGTATCTTTAACCATTATAACAGGTGCGTTAATCAGTTTTTTCTGTATCTTTAACCTTTATAACAGGTGTATAATAAGTTTTTTCTGTATCTTTTTCCTTTTTAACAGGTGCGTTAATCAGTTTTTTCTGTATCTTTAACCTTTATAACAGGTGCATTAATCAGTTTTTTTCTGTTTATTTTACCTTTATAACAGGTGCGTTAATCAGTTTTTTCTGTATCTTTCACCTTTATAACAGGTGTATAATCAGTTATTTTCTGTATATTTTACCTTTATAACAGGTTCGTTAATCAGTTCTTTTCTGTATCTTTTACCTTTTTAACAGGTGCGTTACTCAGTTTTTCTGTATCTTTTACCTTTTTAACAGGTGCATTAATCAGTTTTTTCTGTATCTTTTACCTTTTTAAAAGGTGCGTTAGTCATTTTTTCTGTATTTATTTCCTTTTTAACAGGTGCGTTAATCAGTTTTTTCTGTATCTTTAACCATTATAACAGGTGCGTTAATCAGTTTTTTCTGTATCTTTAACCTTTATAACAGGTGTATAATAAGTTTTTTTCTGTATCTTTTTCCTTTTTAACAGGTGCGTTAATCAGTTTTTTTCTGTATCTTTAACCTTTATAACAGGTGTATAATCAGTTTTTTCTGTATCTTTTTCCTTTTTAACAGGTGCGTATATCAGTTTTTTCTGTATCTTTCACCTTTATAACAGGTGTATAATCAGTTATTTTCTGTATATTTTACCTTTATTACAGGTGCGTTACTCAGTATTTCTGTATCTTTTACCTTTTTAACAGGTGCGTTAATCAGTTTTTTCTGTATCTTTAACCTTTATAACAGGTGTATAATCAGTTTTTTCTGTATCTTTTTCCTTTTTAACAGGTGCGTATATCAGTTTTTTCTGTATCTTTCACCTTTATAACAGGTGTATAATCAGTTATTTTCTGTATATTTTACCTTTATTACAGGTGCGTTACTCAGTATTTCTGTATCTTTTACCTTTTTAACAGGTTCGTTAATCAGTTTTTTCTGTATCTTTTACCTTTATTACAGGTGCGTTACTCAGTATTTCTGTATCTTTTACCTTTATAACAGGTGCGTTAATAAGTTTTTTCTGCATCTTTTACCTTTTTAACAGGTGCATTAATCAGTTTTTTCTGTATCTTTTACCTTTTTAACAGGTGCATTAATCAGTTTTTTCTGTATTTTACCTTTTTAACAGGTGCGTTAATCAGTTTTTTCTGTATCTCTTACCTTTATAACAGGTGCGTTAATAAGTTTTTTCTGCATCTTTTACCTTTTTAACAGGTTCGTTAATCAGTTTTTTCTGTATCTTTTACCTTTATTACAGGTGCGTTACTCAGTATTTCTGTATCTTTTACCTTTATAACAGGTGCGTTAATAAGTTTTTTCTGCATCTTTTACCTTTTTAACAGGTGCATTAATCAGTTTTTTCTGTATCTTTTACCTTTTTAACAGGTGCATTAATCAGTTTTTCTGTATCTTTTACCTTTTTAACAGGTGCGTTAATCAGTTTTTTCTGTATCTTTTACCTTTTTAACAGGTGCGTTAATCAGTTTTTTCTGTATCTTTTACCTTTTTAACAGGTGCGTTAATCAGTTTTTTCTGTATCTTTTACCTTTATAACAGGTGCGTTAATCAGTTTTTTCTGTATCTTTAACCTTTATAACAGGTGTATAATAAGTTTTTTCTGTATCTTTTACCTTTTTAACAGGTGCGTTAATCAGTTTTTTCTGTATCTTTAACCTTTATAACAGGTGTATAATCAGTTTTTTCTGTATCTTTTTCCTTTTTAACAGGTGCGTATATCAGTTTTTTCTGTATCTTTCACCTTTATAACAGGTGTATAATCAGTTATTTTCTGTATCTTTTACCTTTTTAACAGGTGCGTTAATCAGTTTTTTCTGTATCTTTTACCTTTTTAACAGGTGCGTTAATCAGTTTTTTCTGTATCTTTTACCTTTTTAACAGGTGCGTTAATCAGTTTTTTCTGTATTTTACCTTTTTAACAGGTGCGTTAATCAGTTTTTTCTGTATCTTTTACCTTTATAACAGGTGCGTTAATCAGTTTTTCCTGTATCTTTTTCAAATACTTTCTTAAACTTGGCTTGTGTTAGTTAAGTTGTTTATTAAGTTAAAGCTCCGTTTTAATTTCTTTGACGCGCTTAATTAATTTTTTTAAATTAAAAAATTTATTTATCTATTAATTTATTTACTCATTAATTCATTCATTTATTCATTATTTATTTATTTATTTATTTATTTATTTATTTATTTATTTATTTGAAGTCAGAAGGCCATATCTTTCAAATCAGGACAAAGCGCACGGACTCAAGAATGTACCCATATTTGAGAACCGTGGTGAGTTTACAAGGTTTAAATAATTGCTTCTACAGAAAGAACCAATATATAGTTAAACGATAAATTATTGTTTTAAAAATGTTTATTTATTTTTTTATTTATTTATTTATTTGTTTATTCATTTATTCAATATTCATTCATCCATTTATTATTTTATTTATTTATTTTTTATTTTATTTTTTTTTTAAGTGATTAGCTAAACAAGAAATGTTGTGGTTTATCAGATTAGATTAGATTCATGCCTAATGTGAAAAATCTCTGTTATCGTACAATAACTATACATGTAACATATCTCTGTTATCGTAGAAAAACTATACATGTAATATATCTCTGTTATCGTAGTAAAACTATACATGTATCAATCTCTGTTATCGTAAAAAACTATACATGTAACATATCTCTGTTATCGTACAATAACTATACATGTAACATATCTCTGTTATCGTACAATAACTATACATGTAACATATCTTTGTTATCGTACAATAACTATACATGTAACATATCTCTGTTATCGTACAATAACTATACATGTAACATATCTATGTTATCGTACAATAACTATACATATAACATATCTTTGTTATCGTACAATAACTATACATGTAATATATCTCTGTTATCGTACAATAACTATACATGTAACATATCTCTGTTATCGTACAATAACTATACATATATAGATGTTTCGTATCCTAAATATATGGATTTTCTTATCAAGTTGACAAAATTGTTTTTATCATACTTTACTGTTTCATGTTCTTTTATTATTTATAATTTATAAAATCCCTATTATATTTATTTTAATTTTTCTATTTAAACTTATATATTTCATCTCACTGTAGAAAGGGAAGTAACTCTAATATAAAACTTCTCAGGCTTAAAACGTTTTCGAAGTGGTTGGTAGAGTGCTCGCTTCGTAAGCGGGATGTTGTGGGGTCGAAGCCTAACCGGGTCTGATTCAACACTTGAAAGCGGTATTGACTTTTCTTTCGCCAAGCACTCGGCATTACAAAAGGAAATGGCGGTTCTTTCGAGCTAAGAATATAATATAAACGAGGTCCCGTAGGTGTGGCACGAAAAGAACCCTTCTGTATCATCAGCGAAAGGCACATGCAAAGTTTCTGCAAATAGCTGGCAACATCTCGATATCAGGGAAATATTCTTGACTGGGACGTTAAACACCATTACTCAAATCATCTATTTCGAAGTGACGGATCACAGCGTCTGTCACCGCCTAGGTTCGAATCCAACTCGGGACAGATTTAGTGTGAGAAAGTTTGTCAGTTCGCTTGCTGAAGGTCTGTGGTTTTCTCCGGGCATTCTGGTTTGCTCCACCACCCAGATCTGACCGTCTCGAAATAAGTCAAAGAATCTTGAATGGGGCGTAAATACTATTCCATTATCCATCTTTCGAAGTGAAATAAATAATTCATCGTTTCAAAGTTACCTTTTACCGTCTACTGTAAAAGAATGCGTTTTATCAACCCCCTCCCCCAATTTTTCATTATAAATATATTATATTTACAAAACTTGTGTATTTTAGCATTATTTTCTTGAATAAGGTGTATTAAATGTTAATAGCTTTTTGTAAAACCTTTACAAGTAGTTTTGATGTAACAATATTCTGTTAATTTTATTTATTACAGTTTCTGCATCAGTCCAAGAAATGATTTCCAAAAAGAATCAAGACTCGTACCATTTCTCTTGCCCAAAACATCACGTGATTTACTCTCTAACTTTAGAGACCGGTATATCTGAAAGGAGAAAGTATAGAACACAGAACTGGAATTGTACAGGGATAGAGCAGGGACTGTTCAAAATGAAAAATATGTGTTATTGGAAACAAACATGTATCATCCAGTGGAATTCCAGGCTTCAGATTTCACCATTACAAGATAACAAATGTATCCACGAAGTTCCGAATATCATATCAACTAAAGGCTTCAAATGTATAAATGAAGGTATGATTACATGTTTAAATTAAGAACTTTTTTATTTTAATATATACATTGATTTGTATTCTGTTCTAGAGAGCAATTATATTATTTATATAAAATAAATAATAAGTTCACAAAATAATTTTTCAAAGCAAAAGTAAGTTCAGAAAAAAAGGAATTGCGACACTAATAAAGTTTCACCAAGAATTGTGATAAACAAAACCACAAAAATAGTAAAATGATAATAACAATGAATGATACATTGTTTAACATAACAAACATAAAACACACACACACACACATCTATGAGTGACAACATTTTTCACAGTTTAACTTTAACAAAATTATACATATCGTTTAGACAACATAATTTGAAAGAACCTTCTTAATTCAACCTCTCTTACTATGTTGTCTCCAATATTAAAGCTATTACATACAACAGTTGATATTGTAGGAAGAAAGTTTCTTTGGTCACGGTTTCACAATCATCCCTTAACTAAGATTTTCCTTAACTTAAATTTGGCAAATATAAATCCATTATTATTTTGTTAATTGTTGAAGCATATTGTAATTTAAGATGTCATTTTGAAGATCACTTCAAACTTAACATATGTTTAGTTTTATCACAAATGATTATTTGCAACTTAGAAAGAGATTGTTAAAATTTGCTAAATTAAAGTCAAAAGAAAATTCTAGTTATGGTATGATTGTGAAACCGGAGCCAGGCTTAGTACCTTATGCATTTAGTTATAATTGAGCGAAAATTAATAAATTACAAATAAATTTTTATCCATACGACAAGATTTTAAAATTTTAGTTGATATTTAAGCAATTAAGATATTTTTCTTTATTTAAAGGTTAAAAAATTGGGAGTTTTTAAATGTTTAAAGAAGGTTACATAAAGTAAATGAAAATTGATATTTAATTTCATCTTTTTTACCTTTTCATTTTAATTTACAATAATTGAAAAGAATTTGATTGCAATTTATTTTTATCTAACTAAAAAACATAAACAAGAATATTATAAAACTTTTAAAAATTTATATTTGCTACAGGTTTTTATTATAATCATTAAGTTAAATTATATTTAATAAAATAAATATTAAAGTTTTTTCAATATTTAATATTTGAAATAACTAGTTTCACAATATACACATATTTTTCCCGGAAAATGTTTTTCCTTTTTTATTATAATTATTTTTGCTATAATTGAAATTTTGAGAAAACGTTAAAGTATGATAAAATATATTATTTGAAGACAAAACACTATTGCACCTATAAAAATCTTCAGCTCAAGCGAAATGGTGTTTCCACAATTTACTAATTAGTTTGTTTTCAGTATTTTTATAGGTTTATATGTGTTTATCTTTTAAATCTTCATTATGATTTGCATTGTCTGTTTCCGAGTATTTGTTTTCATTAACACATTTTAACCTTTTTTTTATTGGATAATTTATTAGCCAGAATACACGATGTTTGTGATCAGTTTAGTGCAAGAGAAAGTTTAAATGCTTTTGGAATCATCAGAAGCCATCCATCTTATCCATGGAATAGTTCAAGTCGGAAAAAACTGTCGGAAGTTATTTAAGGTATACTAGTTTATTACTACAATGGCAAAATACTAGGAATTTGATTGGTTAACCGCGAAATAATACCATCCCATACATTTGATTTTCCCAGGTAATAAGGTCGCCTTAACCAACTATCCTCCAAAAATTCCGCACTAAATCGACGTGAATAGACATGCAGGAATTTCTAACACAATGTACGTAATTTGGTTACGTAAAGGGGAACAACTTTCATAGAAACGTCGTCGCTTCTACAATATTCCAGCAAAATCGGATGATTTCAATTGTTGATTTGATAAGAACAAAGTGGTAATAAATTTGTCATTCCGGATTTTCCTGGGGTATACGGGATGGTATGACCGTCCTGGATTTCGTAATACCTTAAGGCGCATTTCCCGTAGTATTCGGGATGATATTACCGTCCTTGACCAAGGATGGTAATACCATCACGTTTACCCCGGGAAAATCCCGAATAATTTATAATATTCATCAAAACTGGCTAATTCTATATGATGTTGTTAGAAACCGCGAAATGTATAAGACTGTAAAAGAAATTTTGTCCTTTTTCTTGATTTTATTCGTTTGTTATCAGGTGTTCTTGATTATTAAGGCTTTTGCTAAAACATGTTTCAAACAGTCGTACATGAAAAATACACATCTCGAATGGAATCGAATGAAAATATAGAGGCACCTGTATAAATATTAAAGAACTATTTATGTCAGGATTTAGCATTTTACTTCCATCATATGGGTATAATTTTCTAAAAAAAAAAAAAAAAAAAAAAAGATCACAATGTTATTGTTTTCAAAGGTATCTGTATAAAGTTTGTTGGAAAAAAAACCTGAGTGTCTAAATGTATTATTAAAGTCAGTCTTTTGCTTTTGTAGGTCGGAATAAATAAATATGCAATTATCATGATAAAAGATATTGATTTCAACTCGTCTGGGTATGAAAACATTGAAATATGGCACAGAGTTAGAAGGCAAAGAGTAAAAAGCTTTACTAATATAACTGTTAATTCGACAATGATGTTTAATGGAGGCACTATAGAAATTGTCTTAAAATCAGCCAGAACAAGAAAAGGCTTCCTTATTTTTTATAGCAGTAAGTCTAACTACATATAAATACACACCTAACCATAGTGACACATATTTCAAAAACTGCTCAAATAAATTTAAAATGGTCGGGTATTTTGTAAGTTATATATCAATTTGGTAAGATTTATTCTATCTCCTACTGCGAAACCCTTTTAGGCCGCACAAAACCTGCAATAAAAAATCTTGACACTTGCTTTTATTTCTTTTTCAACCGTCTCGATGTAATGATTTATTTATGATTCGTTATGTAGACGCAAATGAGAAAAAGTCAATACGTTAAGTGAATTATAGCAAACTTTCACTCAGAAGTCGGACCAGGCGAATAAAATGCCAGAATGGATTAAAAAATTAACGTGTTTGGTAACATTTTGCTAACATAATGGTTTTACCATAAATAGTAACTTGTACTTTTTGAAGAACAGATTTAACATGTAAGAACAAGGCCATGATCTATGCTGCTTGAGACTTAGCAAGGTGGTCTTCAAACAGGGTTAATGTTGTTCAGTCATATTTATAATACATTTGGACAAAAATGGTGGTTCGTTTTATGTTCGATAACGAACCTGTTGTTCGAAATAGTAACGTAACCCCCTTGACACCGAAAAGATGTTGTTTTGTCAGCTGGTGTCGATGATAATAAACAAATAGATATTATATATACAAGTAGAATTTTAAACCATGATAAGAAACAGGCGGCGCGGGACATTTGAGAAGATTAATATGACATTTGAGCGGATAAAAAAGGACGTTTGAGCGACATATCATAGGACATTATGAGCGGATTATTTTTAACCCTTTTGAGCAGAATCTTGAAAATGGTATGGACATTTGAGCGGATTTACGTTTAGCTTCACCTCTCAGTTGACGCCGCACATTTTTTCGTGTTTCCACTTTATGACAATGTTCAGTTTTCTGCATTATGACTGTGCGTACAGCATTAATCAGATCTTAAACAAGCTTTGCATCTTTTTGTAGTACATCGCCAGGGAATAATCTCATCTTTAAGAATGCTGTCAATTCTATATCTATATATCTATATCCATTTAATAAAACGGTTTATTTCACTTATTTGTTTCTAATTCAACAATCTCCATGTTGATGGTGATATGAAAAGAAAAAAGACATTAGTCTCTGTTAAATTTTTAATGATCATTTGAGATTAAATAAGATGAACACTTTTAACACGGTATTACCGTGTTTAACGCAGAGGTAAATCTGCTCAAATGTCCAGTGGTGTTTAAGATTTACTTAAAAATTAATTTGCTCAAATGTTCATCAAATCCTCCGCTCAAATACCCCATCACCCCATTTACAAATCCGCTCAAATATCTTGCGTCCGAAGCAGGATATGTAGACACTTCAATATACGCTTCAATAAAACAAAAGGGGAAAAAACGTCCCTGATGTCTGAACAATGGACAAATTTTCTATACATCGCATTAAAGAGAGTTTTTATAAATTTTTCCTAAAGTGTCATCATTACAAAATTTCAAAGGAAAAATCGAACTCGTTTTGTTTCAAAAGCTTATGATATATTATTGTTAATTTTTTTTTTTACAATTTGAATTTTTCTTGAAGAAATATCATAGAAATGTATAATTTGGAGAAAAAATGACCATGATACTTGATCAGAAATCGAAATGAAAAATTATTGTTAATTAGGATTTAGGACAAGTTTAGATATTTCATTATATGCATTAAAGTTATGTTTTTCAAATGACGATATGACAGAGAACATTCAAACTAAAAAAAGTCTTATTTGAAACAACAACAGTATAATCTTAACTTAGTGTCCTGGATTAGAGATTCCTTAAACTTACGCATTGCCAAATCACTCAATAAAATACCATTGTTTATTATTACTTTTAGGATTCAGTAACAGAAATAATGAGAGAAGTACAGAATTAGATCCAGGAAAAAACAATGTAAAAATTAAGACATAATTCATGAATTATGGTACTATTTTTACAGGGTATAAGCTTCATGATATCCTGCAACTGATCCGATGTGTTAGCTTAGTCTCTTATGAGAAAAATAATATTGTATTTTTGTAATGAATACATTTTATATTCAATAATAACATACTTCATTATAATGACGTCAACCACGTTCAAACGATCCGTCCTGCATAGTCAAAACCGTTTTTCTACTTGACTTTCATTTGTTTTATGTTTCCTTTTTAACTAGACAAAATATGACGTCATGTATTTGTAATATGAATAAAGATTCTTTTCACATAAAAACGATATGCATGGTTTTTGAGAAAAAATTAGGTGTTCGAAAGAAAATGTAAGGTGTTTTTTATTTTATTTTTTCTGAGAACATATCACCATCCAAATTAGATCAAGAACAGCTAGGTGTTTATTTATTGTTGGAAGTTTGTTTTATTGTAGTTAAATGCATTTCAGTTAACTGAATTAGAATGTTAGGCATTGTGTAAGCAAATAGAAAGATCATACATTTTTCTTTTTAATCAACTTGTTTATCGATCTTTTACCACCGAACAAACAACTTTCCTTCTGTACATGTAATATTCAGCAAGATGACAATATAAATCATATTATTACCATTGCGGTTCAACTAACTCGTTTTAGGCAAATGTTTGTTAAATACAGCGTATGATAGGGTATTTTTAATGGTATTTGTCTTGCCTGTTGTTAATTATATGGTGATATTAAGAAAACATTTAGGCTTTGTCATACAATAGGCTAGTGGAGTCTAGTAACATGTGGTGAAGGACATCCTTGGTCATATTTTAGATTAGCTACATGGACTTTAACCGTATTGCAGATAAAGGAGATGCAAAGGAAATAATCTTTAATAAATCACAACTTTGGAAACTGGCCAATATAGCTACACATGTGAACATCCATCAAGGAAGTGAGGCCAGGTGCTCCGGAAGGGTAACCACCTCCTGTCTAGGTAGCTACACCCGTCACGTGTTAAGTCAAATTTGAGAATGAAAGAAACAAGGAATAATATCCAGTATAAGTATACAGTGACTCCATATTTCTCAACAATATTGTGATGACGTACATAAGTTTTTTCTAAGCTCATTTTTAGTTTTTTTTCCAATTTCATAATGGCTTCCGTGTTCGTCCTTCTAAGTTTGAAACAATGCTGAAGATGAAAAGTAAAACCGAAAGATCATATATAGAGACGACATTAATACTATGTTTAATTTATATATGAAAATTTACAAGTCCTCCTCGAGAAGTGTCTGTTTTTCCTTTCAGAGCATGCATGCCTTTTTCTTGAGTTGTAAAGCTATCAGTGTTGCTTCCATCAGCATTCGCATGCCAACTCCAAGCGCCGGCATAACCATGATTATATGCATGAAGAAACATTCCATCGATTGTCCAACCTCCCCCACGAACCTGGTTAAACTCCGCGATAATCAATGGTTTGTTTAGGCCGTAGTAACTTGCAGCATTCTGTAATATAAGAATACAAAACAACATCAAGTTGTAGTACCGAAACAAATAAAGGCTAGATGATGGGTAGCTTTTTGTTTTCAAGGAAAGACATCAGTGATTTACCAGGTTCAGTGGATTAGACAAACACTCAACATACATCCATAAATTCTTAACATACAAATTGCACTAATAGATAACACCTGATATTCGCCTATAAACGTTTCTTCCATGTAATGCCATTTTGGAAAAATCAAAAAGAAACCTTCTCTTGTAGACGTATAATTATTTCAACAACTGCAATACACCGTATGTGATTTTATATAATTTGTGAACATCATAATCTGTTCAGTTTAGTACCCTCTAATGTGAAAAATAGATCACAATACGACTTTTCAGCTTCGTGTGAATCTTAATTCTAACGTAACATAAGAAATAATTTTATGCACATTTACTGTTTAAAAACGTACAGCATAGAATACAAATCTAAAACAAAAGTATCGTATTTAACAAAAATACCTGTTTCATTATGCTATGCATTATGTGAACATTTATTTCTTATCAGTGACAATAGGGGTCAAAAAGATGATAGATAAAAAGATAATCCAAATATTTAAAAATAAGAAATTAAAAAAGTATAGACAGAAATGAAAGCGTACTTACACCGCTTCCACCAAAAGGTGACAAGGAATCAAAGTGATGATTACTGTCATATGTATGTGTTGAATAAAAGTGAAGAATACCCTGAAAGTAAAAAGAAAGAAGCAATTTTGCAACTGGTAAAACCTTTACAGCCAACGCAAACAAGACTACAAAATGTTACCCGATAATGAAAAAAAAAACATCCAATCAAAAAAAAAAAAAAAAAAAAAAAAACACTTGTAAAGTGACAATCTTTAAAAATATCAAGATTTTAGATGGAAATTAGGGTATTGTCTGTAGCCCTCAACTCAAACATCCCGATTATTTTATGACTAATAAATCACATAAATTTGAAATTAGATATAGGCTTTTTTACAAATTAATAAACTGACACGCATGCTTATATAATTCATGAAAATTTATATTTAATATAATTTGCTTAATATTTTGTTTAAAATTTGAATAATAAATTATTATACTTTGAAGAAGTTCAAAGGAGGTAACAATGATCATTGTTTCAAACAATTCCGTGAAAAAATGAATCAAGACAAATCCAACTTCGAAATTTTCTCCGTCAGTGAAAGGTCGTAGGTTCCAACCCCGACCGGGTGTGTCCCAAGAAAAGTGGGTAGTGACTGTTTTTTCGACAAGCACTCAGCAACGAATTGAAAGTCACGGTTCTTTCGATTTGGAACTTAAAATAAACGAAGTCCCGTGTCACAGTAGACATGGCACGATAAAGAACCTTGCTGTACAATGCCATCAGCGTAACACACAGACAAAATTTCTACACTTTCGCCTATAGCGACGTCTCCGATATAAGTGAAATATTCTAAACTGGGACGTTAATCACCATTACTCAACTCAACTAATTTCCAGGGTCTCCTCTCTTTTTTAATATATTACAGAACACTCTTTGAACTATTGAACAAAATATGTATTTTACGCTAATTCAATATAGGTCGTGAAAGGTCGTAGGTTCGAACCCCGACCGGGTGTGTCCCAAGACTTGAAAGTGGGTAGTGACTAGTTCTTTCGACAAGCACTCAGCTACAAAATGAAAGTCACGGTTCTTTCGATTTGGAACTTTCCGTGTCGCAGTAGGTATGGCACGATAAAAAAACCCTGCTGTACAATGCCATCAGCACAACACACAGGCAAACTTTCTACACTTTTGCCTATAGCGACGTCTCGATATAAGTGAAATATTGTTAACTGGGACGTTAATCAACTATTTTTTAATATATTACAGACCACTCTTTGATAGCTTTGAACTATTGAACAAAATATGTATTTTACGCTAATTCAATATAATCCCAATATAAAAAGTAGTTTTTGATACTCATGTCTACTGCTTCGATGAAAGTAAAGGGTTAACCCTGTATAACATATTTTGCCAGTTTGCAAAGTTTTTACCTTTGGTTTTGTGATTGTGATATGGACACGGACTGGTATGTTTGTTTTATTTCTACTGCTTCGATGAAAGTAAAGCCATTCTTGCGTAAATCCATATAGATATAAATTTGCAACTAATAGCCATAAAGTCTGAAACACTAAAATCACCCAAATCTACACAATGGTACGCACAAAACAACAACAAAAAATCATAGAGATTACCCTTAATAAAAATGCCTTGAAAGGACTCTTTGCTTGATGGCAAATCGTATCCAGTGATTATCCTTACAGAACTATTAATAAGCAATGAGTAAACTCACGTCATGTTTGCCACCAGCATTACGCAGACATGAATCAGTATATAGATTTTTGCCGCCATGTTGGTCCGTATTAGATTTTGGATTCCAGGATCCTACGGTTACTAAAGTAGTTCCATCATTATGACGTATAGCTTCTGCTTGCCAATTAATAAATCTGTAAAGATATTATTTCTTATAATTAGTCACAAATTATGAAAATACAAGTAGCAATCATATGAGATCTAACTAAATTCTAAAACTACATGAAAAAGCCAAAGATGTTAAAGAACATGTAACTAGTAAAACTTTAAAAATGCATTAAGTTTTTAAATTTTCTAAAAATTTGCTGTAAATAAACGGAATCCTCTGACCGGTTGGTCAATGTTTAACGATGGTAATTGTGAGCTTTGAGCACGCGCACGGATGTACGGAAAAACCCATGAATCGAAGGTGAAACATGACAAATTGCTTTAATTGTCATTAGTTATGTGTTATGTATCCCTTACTAAGTCACAAATGACAAATTCAACGAAGTTCTGTGTTTAATTTATCGTATTTCACTGTTTTTAAAGTTGTGTTTAGATGACCCAGGGGTTTTGATGAGGTAACCATGTTCTAATATTAGATCCCAAATGCTTGCATCTCGCTGGGTAATTGCTGTAATTTCTGTATTTATTCGAGCTTTTATCGTTGAACCAAATGTAACATTGTTCACTAGGAAGATCATTAATTAGATTAGCACCGTTTAATTTTTTCTTTGGAAAACTTAATTCAGCTTTAAGTCTCAATTGAAATTTTTACATTTATTAAAATAGGTTCTGGGATTGTAGAGAAAATTGGTATGCCAAAAGAAACCCGAGGATCTTTCGCAAACGAACTGACAAACTTTTACACTCTTTAATATGCACGAATGAGCGCCGAAATGCAATGTGATCATCCCCGAAAATGTATTACTTTGGACGTTAATTTTATGGAACATTGCTTTAGTGTGTTCCATAATAAACCTACATAAAGTCTCATAAATGTTAGTCTTAAAACAATTGGCGATAAAAAGTTAAAAATAAGAATTGGCCATTAAGTTTAGATAAATACAGCCAGGCCTGTTTATAACAACGTCCAATAACACAATTTATTATCTTTAATAGACGAAGCGAAATTAATATCCGTATGTCCTTATAATTAAATAGTTCTTGTAAAATTTTACTATAGGTACTTCAATTTTAAATTATCTTTTGTCATAAAATACAATCATACTGGTTTACGTTCCAAAAATTATATTGTTTCTTGTTTTATTTTATTAATTGTTTTTAAGTTTTTGTGTTCAAATAAGATATGCTGTGTTTTTTATAGTATATTAAAATAATTTTTATTAAAGAACGTATCAGAAAATTAACTTGTATATAGGCTTGTCATACTGGATTTTAATTTTATTTATTTAAGTAATACACACGTGCAGTTACAACGTTTATCTTTTATATTAGCATCTGGAACCAACAAAACAGCATGTTACATTGGTATTATTTGTTGTTGTTTTTTTAATTTGTTTGCATGTGCATTTGCATGTCTATTATCTTAGGCGTGGGTATTTCAGTATTTGAAATTGACAAGTTACCAAGCCAACCTGAAAATATGCTATGGATATCTGTATTTAAAACTGAAATTCTGTACGTTCTGAACGACAGTGTGCTTTACGGCGCTTGGGCAATATTGATGTGTGCAGTAGTCAAAAGTAAGTTATATATTCAATTTCAAAGGTGTTGCATTTCCAAGACTCAGGAGAAAGTTTCATCTTTCTTTGGTGATATCACGAAGCCGAAAATGTTTGTTTTTTAGTTTTGTTAACGACTCAAATTTAAAGCTACAGTAGGCACCTTTTAAAATTGCCAGCTTGTCAATGTGTGACTTGAAAACAATTCCGTATTCTTACTATGAATTGTTATAGAAACAAATAATCGAATAGGAACATGTTAATGTCGATAAAAGAAAAAGTTATCCTAAACAAAGATTTGTTTCAAGCAATTAATGATGATTTTAAAATTGAGTTTCTTTCCTTAATTTTCTTGTGTATGATTGGGTTATCTCATGTTTAAGGTTAAAAATTACATTGTTTTGTTTTAAAGTTCAACTTAAGAATATTGAACAGATACTTTTCCTTGTCATTCTAAAGATTCGAAGCGAACCCACAGTCACGTTTAAGGATTCATTGACCAACTTGTCAACATAAGTATCTTAACAAACCTTTGTATGTCGTGTGCACTATACATCTTGCCTGCCCAGCCAGCCCCTGAGTTATGTAAAAAATGAGTGTCTGTGCAGTGATTTCCATTTTGGTCTGGAATTATTTCACCTTCAGGTTCATTAATGATGTCATATCCGCCTAGTGCTGGCTGATATTTTAAAGCAGTTACTAAAGGTATCAGAGCATGGTTAATGTAAGACTGTAATTTTCTTGTGTCTGTTAATAATCCCTGAAGACGGTAATGCGTGCTGCCTTTAGCAGCTCCATTCCACAATGTTATAAAAACAAATATGTTCCTTTTCTGTGCTTCAACAAGTATTCTTTTAATTCATTGATAAGAGTCCCATCGTTATCAAGTCCGGTTACATATCCTTGACTATCAAACTTTGGCGATGTCTGGCCCTCAACATGCAGCCATATTCCTTTTACGAAAGACAAATTTAATGCAGTAAATATTTTTGTACATGTATTAGCTTTTGCTATAAATTACAGTCAGTTAATAAAAATATTTTTAATAATTGTCAACCTATATCATAATCTTATTATTATGACATTAATTATTTTATATGTTTTTTAAATTAAATTTTTATTTCAAAATCTAATGCAAAACAAAATCAAAATTCAAGTTATGCTTTTGTTTTATCATTCATTAAATAATACTGCAATATTAGCGGAATTCCTTTCTTGTTTGAAAGAAAGATATCTGTCTAAAGTTATCGCAACTTATGTGATGTGGCATTTTAAAACCTTTTAATAGTTGTTAGTTTGTTATAAAGACACATGTCAAAGATTGTTCTTGACAAAGTTGATGTACATATATCTGGATGTACACAGATAAACATCTTATAACTTTCAATTATTTACTTATCGAGTTTCCTCCATTAGCATGTATCCCATTCAGGATTTGTATGAATTTAGATTTTCTGTACTGGTATTGGTTGTTACCCCAGTCATAACCATACGAAACCCAAGCTTGATTTACTCCATTCATAAAGACTTTGTTTCCATTGTAGCATAAATGTTTGTTACAGACATATAACCGACCTGAATTCACAAATATAAACAAACATAAACAAAAAATATATGTAAAAATATATTGTTATTTCAAATACATTTGTCAAATAAGTGAAAAATTATTGATTCTTTAACAAGTGTTAAGTGTATTAATCATAACAAATCACTTATACATACACATGTATATATTGTTCAAATCACAACATCCCCCCCCCCAAAAAAAAAGTAAAAACTTTAAAACTAGTATATATATATAGAGAGAGAGAGAGAGAGAGAGAGAGAGAGAGAGAGAGAGAGAGAGAGAGCGAGCTAAAAGCAATTAAGATATATAAGCATGCTAGGATTAGAGGAAAATCAGACTGGTTCGCATAGGTATATATTTTCAATGACATTTAATCGAGAAGAAGGTCTTAAATAATAAAGAAAATCAGTAAAAAAAAAAAAAAAAAAAAAAAAAAAAAAAAAAAGACAAATTAAGTAAGTGAATAATATCTGCATGTACACTTACCGTCAGAAACATAAAAACTTAAGCAAAAAAATACCAAAAGTTGTATAATCATGGTTGCTGCCTGTTTAATATAAAGAAAAAAATTTGTTTGATTTAAAAAAAATAAATAACGCGTTTTTTGGTGCAAAAGTCAACAAAATAAAATAACAAAAACATAATACAAATAAATGATAAACAGATAAACTAGAAATTACGGAAAAGGACAGCCGCTAACATGAAACCTTGACTAAAACCTTCCTAACTTCCAACAAACACTAGGAGGAAATGTTCTTAAATGTGATTACATTAAAACATTAAATGTATTAATATATTTACTTCATCATATAATTCCATTAAAACATATGATTTGAATCATGTACTTTGGTTAAAGATATATATGAAAGAACAGTGATCAATGTATCAGTTTTATATATAGAGGTAGACATCAGGATAGAATGCCTACATAGTTGTTTCTTTAACCATTAGTAAGGTTTGTTTTTACATTGTAATTATGCTTCATATGTGAGGTTATATAAAAGCATGTAGATTTACCTATAATATTGATAATCTTACTAAGTTGGAAAATAATATATTCATAAAACATAGGATTTTATAATCCCAGCTTGATATATGAACAGCGTAACAGCATGGAACAAAATCAGGTCAATAGCGTCTTTTGTTTTGGAAAATACAAATTGATATTTTCCAAGTTCGTGGTACCGTTATCCCTGTAATAACACTAGAAATTTTACGAAAATTATGGAATGAAATAATATGAAACTTTTTATTATTTTACTTTGCCTTTTAAATACTTAAATGTACCAGTTGTATGTTAAAGTTCCAGTTAATATTAAATGGGAGAAGGGTACGGTGACCCAGTGGTCTAAGCACTTACGGATCACAGTGCCTCTCATTGTATTAGGTTCATGTGAGAAAGTTTTCCGCTCTATTGCCGAAAGTGACTCGTTAACAACGGGTATTCTTCAGCCATCTTGCCGGAAAGTGACTCGTTAACAACGGGTTTTTTTTCAGCCATCTTACAACTGACAGCCTTTAAAAATGAAAGAAAATTGACTAGGGGCAAATCTTCATTACTGACCTCCACTTTGTCTTTAGAATGCACTAGCTGATTCTCTTGTTTTGTAATGTTAAATGGAATTGTAAAACATATTTAATAAAATGCATTAATTAAATTTAATTTGATGACCGTTTTTTATAAAAAGAAAACCCAAGTTATTAAATTTGATTTTTTCGACGCATTGAGAATATAGAAAAGAAGAAAAGCGAATATTTTGTTTATTGCAGAACACCTGTCCCTGAAATAATTGTTTACTTTTATCTTAGATCTTAGAGTTTTTTAATTGCTGCACAGACTTATCGGAAAGCCGTATCTAAATGATAAAATCATATAAAATTTAGATAAATTGCAAATGCTATTCAAGATGACATGAAATAGTATTAATCATACAGACCGTCATACTTGTTTTTCAATCCTTTGTACACGTGACTTTTATTTCGTGTAATTTCTGTGCACACTTTTAAAATTTCACATACATTTGTTACAACATCAGTAACTAACATATTTTGATGTTGTATTTGACGTGAAACAAATGTCATATATAGTGCATACACACAAAAAATTTACTTATATGTATCCTACTTTTTCGCAAACCAAGCACAGTGTAGGAAAATCGCCTACGGCTATATCTTTTCGGATTGTTAAAGGAAGTTGTTTCTGTGATGCATGCTTAAATTTATAAAAGTATCAAATTGAATATAATTTATTATCACTTTAAAATTTTTTAAAAAAAGACATTGTTTGAACCTTAATTTGAAAAAATCCTTCTGTTGTATTTAAAAAAATGCACGGATATTGACAAAGTGTTATGGATATAAAGTTTTAAAGGTTTTGTTTAACATATTTATGACATAACGATGACGTTTTTAAAAAACATGACGAATGATATCGAAGAATCGCTCTGTCAAGATATTCAAAACACAAATTGATCCATAATACTATTGTTTATTCTACTAAATACTAAAAAATGTATCAATGATCACCTTCCATAACTCTTTAATATTACAACTGTTACTTAGTATCTCATAAAAGAGAATACTACATACAAGAACAACGGAAAAGGAAGAGTAATGACCTTTTGGTAAGTGTTTTAAAACACATAGTCAAAAGTATCACATACTAACAAGCACTTGAAAAACATATTCATCTAAAGTAAAGATGAATTAAACAATATCAATATTACCTTTCCTAATCGCTAGTATAATGGTCGATTATGGTTGAACCTTTCCAGTCAGCTGTAGATATACTGTGTCATTTCAGTCACGTTTGTGGAAGCATATCTGACCTATTTACAATTATTTCGTAGTTGAATGTTAAATTGTAACTTATATATATATATTTATATTACAGAAGTGTGCATGTGTGTGTGTGTGTGTGTGTGTGTGTGTGTGTGTGTGTGCTTTCAATAAACGTACTCGACTTTCTAGAAGAAACAGAATTGCATAATATTATTCCCTGATAAACAACCAGTGTGTAACATACTTTTGTTTAATTTATGTCTTCATTTCGGTTACAGTTGAGTAAATTTACGATGTTTTACCTTCTGGTCAAAATTATTTTTTCTTACGAGGATTGTTCGGTTTGAAATGTGAATTGAATAATATCTCCAAAGTTTTCCAATCAAATAGTGGAATGAGCATTACATCCCTTCAAAATATTCTAGGCGATTTGAAAAACATAATTTCAATCTAAATCGATTTTTTAAATGCGTGACGGTAAGCTGATATAGGTAGACCTCTGAGGCACTGACTGATGGCTGAACACAGGCTTTCAGAAATAAGAACATTTTAAGTTTTAGAGATAGGATGGGGCAAGATATGGAGAGTATGGTGGGTGTTTAAAGACGATCACCTTCTTCAACTTCAAAAAATTGCTTAACAAGCTCAGATGTTTGTGATGTAGCATTATCATGAAGTAGACTAGCATGCCTAATCCTCACAGAGGGCGTCGTTTAAAATAATATTTGTTGGACTTTTTTAGTATAACATCTCGAAAAATACCGATCTGTAACATTTTTGCCCTGTGTATCGGAATTTGTACGGCTATATAATCACTTGAGAGGAGTATGCAATAAAGGACCTTCTTTATGCTTATGCTTCGTCTAGCAACTACAGGCCTTCAACAGTGTTTGGTTAACCATATTTTTCCAATTTTAATAACTGGTTCGAAATAGTTAACCATTATGTCGCCATAAGTATCAACGTTTGAAATTAATTTGTCTTTGGATGAATCTGGAAACATTTGAATTGCTTAACGGACCCGTTTTTTTTTTATTTTTTTATTTTTTTTATTTTATTTTATTATTTTTTTGTTATTTGTCAAATTATACGGGATTCATCTTGCGGGATTCATTTGTACATTCAAAATACGTTTTAGAATCAATGCACCCGCAATAACAAACAATATGTTAACAGCTTTGGCAATATCAAGAATTGTATATCTGACATCCCTTTTAATTATTCTTCTTACTTTTGTGACAGTTACAGGTCGGCCAGTTTATGCTGCATCTTTGACTGACTCTGTGCCAGTCAGAAATTCCCTTCTCTACCTATGAACTGTGTAATGAGATACCTTATCAGACCCCATAAACTTCCCTCAATTCAGTACAAATCTGTATAACCGAATGACTGAGTTTTGTACAAACCATTATATAAGGTATATTTTCTTCAATATTCCCAGGCCGTTAAAACAGTGATAAAACTTTATAATCAATATATGTTGTGATGGGAATCATTACATATTAGGTCATATATGTACAGGTGAGGTATTTAATTAAAAATACCTGTATATAGCTAATTTTATTGAAACAAATTGTTAAAAACAGAATTAAAATTAAAGCAAGGAAAAACGTTTGAATTTGACAATTTTTACATTCAACACTGGGAACTTAAGATATTTGGTGATCGATTTTAAAAATACCGAACTAATACGTCACAGCAGTGTCAGATGAGTGTAAAACTGTACATACTGAAAATTTATAAGTATTGTGGAAAAGATAATAATTCGGATAAAACGATAAAGAAAATGACATTGTTGGTCGTGGTGACACAGATGGGGAAAAGTTTTGTTACAATTAGTTCATTCATTGACTCGTTTTGTAACTAATTTTCGTTTTGTGGAATTATATTTTCATCTTGATACAGAAAAGTTTTGCCTACAAAGATAAATGATAAAATTTATAATAACAATAATTATTATATTTTTTATTTTCTTTCATTTAACTTAAGCAATTATTTTCGGAAGGATAATGTCATATATAAAATTGGTTGTGTTTGCAGTCTTTATAGTGCAAGGTAAGGCATTTGTTTTTTAAAATCTAATAATATAATAAGCTTACTGAGGATATAAACATGCTCAAGATAACAAGTGTTTAGATTGAAAATGGCGATTAAAAAGTTTTTAAAAAATCCTTGACCTTAGTTTTGTTTACTGTAAAAAGTTTATTTGTTACCAATTATATTCCTCTATTCATTTTACAATTGTATCTAGACAGCAATAATGAGGCGAATTTCAATTTATAGAATCTTAAGGTTCGTTTCCCGACAATTTAAGTTTTATTCAGAAACCCATCATGCCACAAAAATAAATTCGTTGTAGAATAATTTACACTTTTCTATAGTCAAAGTAAGTGATAACAACCAATAAAAGATATATAGCAAAAATGTCTGTTAAATTTTGATGTGCCATATATTCACAAGAAAAAAAGAAAATACAATAAATAAAACAGCTGACTTTAACCAACCTAATTGTTGATAATACTGGCGTTATTAGCACATTGATTACCAACAGCCTTTTTCATTTGAGTTTTAGCGAAACCATTATCCACTTATTTTGCAAATTAATTTTTTAAAAAGATATTTAAAGTTAACATAATAAGTATTTCCAACCAATTGATTGTTTTTGATAAAGAAAAGACGAAACATAGCCTGGTGATCTAAAGCGCGCGCTTTCGAATAACGGTGACTTTTAACCTCTAGAGTCGATAATCCTAATGATAATGATTATGATTAAATCCTAATGTCAAAGTGAAAATGGATGATGGACAAAGATCATGATCTATTGAAGCTATAAATAAAATTAGATTGATATTCAAATTATCGAATAGAACTAAAATAAAATTCTTTCCACAAATTTCTTTAAAATATCAACTAAATGATTATTACTTGTTTTTTCTTTTACATAAAAATGTGTCTTCATTTCATTTTTTCCATAAGAAAGAGGAATTATGTGTCCATCTGAAATAAAGAAAATGTAATTCTATTCTGAAGGTGGCGACTCCATGTTGACAGAAAATAAGCGGTCAGTTATTGACTTAGCAACGGTAATAGAGAAAGTGACAGGTAGCTTAGCGCTAAAATTTGCAGCATATGGTTGTTATTGTGGCATTGGTGGTCGTGGAGAACCTTTGGATGAAATCGACAGGTACAGCTCAAAATTTGGATAACAGCTGTATGTATGGTATTTCTTTAAGAAACATATGTTGGCAATCTTTCTCATATTAAAACTTTATCTGTGCTAAATTAAGGTCTGTCATAATGTCTAACGAAAGTAACTTTCGTTCTTTGGTTTTTGTTACATTTATTATTAGTAAAGTACACAATTTTTGGATACGAATGGATTGAATATTTAACAAAAATACCTGTTTAATTTTGATGTGCAATATGTACACATAACAGAAATTCATTTCTCATTAGTGACAATAGAAACCGAAAAGCTAATAAATAAAAAATAATCCAAACATTTCAAGATTTATAAATCTAAAGTTCCAACTTATATGAATCCAAATCTAGCTAAGGAATGATTTGCACGAGGGAACAAACCTTAGTTTTTATTAAAGTTCAAAAATTAAGGCGGCTGAAAATTTTGCTACATGGTAGATTTAGATTTAAATTGCACACGGTGATTATTTTAAGATAATAGTGTACATGTAAAAGAAATATTTCGCCTTAGCAATAATGTTTTTTGTAGGTGTTGTAAAGTTCATGATAATTGCTACAGTACAATGCACCATAATTTTTGGCACTTCTTCAGAGGTTACCGGTTTCACTTAGAAAATGGCAACGTTAAATGCGGTAAGTTGGGTTCAATATAATTAACTTTTTTCAACCGATATTAAAATGAACTTGATTGGGACTTTTTAGTCGAAATTCTTTTTAATATCGGAGGGGGGGGGGGGGGGGGTTCGTGATGGTACCTGATTAAGAGTGGTTGGTAAAAACCAAACCTGAAATACGACCAAAAAAGTTCTAAATCAAGGATTTTGTAGAGAAAAACATTTAGTAATAATGCATAGCGGCATTTAAAATTTAAACGTTATATCTACTTACTACAACTTTTCTGCGTAAGTATCTGCAAAAATTTACTGTGAAAATTGTTTTGGTCAAACACATTTCGAAATCAAATCAAATTATGAAAATGCTACTGTTAAAATATCATATCTGCTCTCGTGAATGAAATATAACTCATCGCTTTAGTAAGGCCAACCATTATAACAACATAAAATGAATTTTATTGCTTAATCGATTTTTCAACAGTCTCTCCCATATTAATTTTTTTTGTATTAATTTTAGATTCTGGTGATATTGCAACATGCAGATGTGATGGAAGATTGGCAGAGTGTTTGAGGGACAATTTGATCTCGTATAATCCAGCGTACGAGTTACATTCCAAACATACATGTTAAGGCAATAAAATTTGCAAAACAATCGTTCCTGATTTTCCTTATGCATAATATATAAACGGCGCATAGTTCTTAACTCTGCCTCTAATGAAAAAATGTAATATTTGCTTTATTTACGTTGAAATTCACGAAGAAACTTACTGCTAGTTTGATCTTATTTTAGAACATTGATCGCGTGATTCTTTATCGAAAGCGAGGCAACGTGAACAAACACAGCAAAACAATATGTTTTAAAGAGCAATGTGGCCACTTTGTCGTGCGTATCCAAGCCAAACTATTGTTTTATTTACAACCGTTTTTTGATCTGGGCGTGGCCGATTAAAATCCTTAGAGTCAGTTTGTCCCAGTTAGCCCTCGTTCTTTGTTCTTTTCTTGTATAATCTCTTGTCGTTCTCACACTAACACGTCTTCTGCCGACGCCATTGTTTACATACATGTAGAACTTCCGTTCATGCTCCAATTGCAAGCTGATAAATAACATTTTATCGAGTTGACCAAAGCTTTTAGGATTTTCATTTATTATTGGAAAATCAGAGTGAACATAATAAAATGAAACGCAAAGATCGAAATAACAATCAATTTATACTGTTAAAATATTTAAGATAATTTTTTTTCAATAATCTATAAACTTACTGCTTTAACATGTCATTCATTTTTAATATTGTGTGAACGATAGATCAACACCCAGGGCAGCATAACGTTATTTTTTTTGTCCCCATTTAGAACCCATTTTATATCCTGGTGATATTGCGACATATGTGGACATGACAGGATATCAGCAGAGTTAGAAATATAAAACTTCCCCGTGTTATCAATCATATCAAACATACATGTGACTACGAAAAAGTTCAAAACGATTTTTTAAAATTTTTGAAATTTATTTAAAACTAAGGTCTGTTCCCTCATGCAAAACATTCCTTAGCTGGATTTGGATTCACATATTTTTGGAACTTTGTATTCATTAATTTTCAACTGTTTGGCGTTTTTTTTAATCTATCAATTTAATCGGTCCCTAGTGTCACTGATGAGGAATGATTTTCCGAAATGTGCACATCTGGCACATCAAAATTTAGCAGGTATTTGTTATGTATTTATAACTTCTAATATTCTTTGTGTATTTGCTTTTGCCATTAACATGCTTTAAATAGTAATGCTTATTGTTGGTGTTTGTATAAATAAAACGCAAACATACCAGTCCAAATGACAATCCCCAAAAAAATCAAAGTACAAACTTTGATAAGTGGTCAGTTTAGTTATACACGTGAACTTCCATCAAAACTTTGATATTTAACAAAGCAGCATCCCAGTTGTTTGAAAGCGCATATGTTAGGATTGAAGAGTAACATTGATGAAAAAATAACCCTTAGCTAAGTAGAGCCGGGCATTTCTACAAATGTGGAGAGAATTCGTGTACTTTGACAAAACTACTGGTCTTCGGCAAGCAAGACAACAATTTACTCGCAATATAATTTGCCAAAATAAAACATATATGGCCAATTATGTGGGCAAAAAAACGCAGTATCAGCATTTTTAACTGCAATTACAGACTGGTCATAAACTTTGAAAAAGAGTAATTTTTGTCGAGCCTGGCGTCGCCACAAGGCAAGACTTATGTGTTACTTTTCCGGTTTCGGCGGTGGTGGTGGTGGTGGTGTTTCAAAATGTGAAAGTGTATGTTAAAGTAATGTATTTTTTACTCGATCAAAAACTAACTAAGCGAGACATTTTAATCTGTGGAATTCTTGTCTTAAATGTTACCTTTGTAACCATGTAACTTGGGAGATTTTCAAAAATTAAAAATAATATCTACAACTTAGTGTAACTCTATGTAACCATTGTGTTTCAGGGCCTTTTTGGGGACAACTTGACATCGACCTGTAGGAACTCACTAATGGTACTCTTCACAATCTCATAAAAATCCAAAAATTAAGACGATCTTATCTTTTACGAAACGTGAAGTAAATATCATCATCATCATCATCATAATCATCATCATTATTATTATAATTATTATTATTATTTGTTTTTTCTTTTACTTTTTACAAAGTGTTTATATTCGCAGGATCAATATTTACAAAGTTCTACTTACAGAATGATTTAGTTTATTAAAAAATCTTTAGCCAAAACCAAGAATAATATCACAGTATAATTACTATGTATTTGCTGCTTCAGGTGAAACGGAAAATAATTAATATATATAATGCATCATAAGCTATAAGTTCCAAATCTATATAAAGTTCAACTGTATATTATGTCTAATTTTGTTCATTCCCCTGGGCGGCCGCATACACGGGTTATACTCTATATATTTTTTCTTTGTTTTAATGCATTGATAATTCTTAATTTTATATATTGCTTACGTATCTGTTTTTATACTTTGTATAATAAATCCATAAAAATATATTTTTATTATGTTGATATACCTAATGGGCCTCTATAGATTCTATAACCATTAACATCCTGATGAATCTTCAAGTGGCCATATAATTTAAATCATATTTTAAAAAGCCATCAAAATGTGACTTCCTATTCTAGAAAACAAATGTTGCTTTTTAAAAATTTAATACATAAATATATGATAATTATTTTGCGGGTATATTTAACCTTTTCAGAACATTTAATTTTTTTTCTATATTTAAGTATGATTGTAGAAGCAAAACCATACACATTCTTTCAATATGACAGTTTTAAGATATTTAAAAAATACATTTTTTAAAAGTAAAGTTAAGTTATCGTTAGCTTTAAAAGACCCGGATGAATTTTTTTTATACAAAAAAAA
Source organism: Tegillarca granosa (assembly GCA_029721355.1). Taxonomy (NCBI): domain Eukaryota; kingdom Metazoa; phylum Mollusca; class Bivalvia; order Arcoida; family Arcidae; genus Tegillarca; species Tegillarca granosa. Next base: position 886,031 of record CM056608.1, read on the forward strand.
AATTTACATCACCCTTGCCTCCAAGCGGCTAAAAATTTAAAGTTTTCAAATACCGCGTATTTTCATTGTGCATTCATGGTTATGTTAAATATATTGTAATATTGTGATCGATCATGGCCTTGTAATTATACCTAGTATATATACGTGCGAGCAAGGACTGCGTATCAGCTAGCTCGCTTGTTTATACCTAGTATGTATACGTGCGAGCAAGGCCTGCGTATCAGCTAGCTCGCTTGTTTATAACTAGTATGTATACGTGCGAGCAAGGCCTGCGTATCAGCTCGCTCGCTTGTTTATAACTAGTATGTATACGTGTGAGCAAGGCCTGCGTATCAGCTCGCTTGCTTGTTTATAACTAGTATGTATACGTGCGAGCAAGGCCTGGGTATCAGCTCGCTCGCTTGTTTATAACTAGCATGTATACGTGCAAGCAAGGCCTGCGTATCAGCTCGCTCGCTTGTTTATAACTAGTATGTATACGTGCAAGCAAGGCCTGCGTATCAGCTCGCTCGCTTGTTTATAACTAGTATGTATACGTGTGAGCAAGGCCTGCGTATCAGCTCGCTCGCTTGTTTATAACTAGTATGTATACGTGCGAGCAAGGCCTGCGTATCAGCTCGCTCGCTTGTTTATAACTAGTATGTATACGTGTGAGCAAGGCCTGCGTATCAGCTCGCTCGCTTGTTTATAACTAGTATGTATACGTGTGAGCAAGGCCTGGGTATCAGCTCGCTCGCTTGATTATAACTAGAATGTGTACGTGCGAGCAAGGCCTGCGTATCAGCTCGCTTGCTTGTTTATAACTAGTATGTATACGTGCAAGCAAGGCCTGCGTATCAGCTCACTCGCTTGTTTATAACTAGCATGTATACGTGCAAGCAAGGCCTGCGTATCAGCTCGCTTGCTTGTTTTTAACTAGTATGTATACGTGCGAGCAAGGCCTGGGTATCAGCTCGCTTGCTTGTTTATAACTAGTATGTTTACGTGCGAGCAAGGTCTGTGCGAGCAAGGCCTGCGTATCAGCTCGCTCGCGTGTTTATAACTAGTATGTATACGTGCGAGCAAGGCCTGGGTATCAGCTCGCTCGCTTGTTTATAACTAGCATGTATACTTGCAAGCAAGGCCTGCGTATCAGCTCGCTTGCTTGTTTATAACTAGTATGTATACGTGCGAGCAAGGCCTGGGTATCAGCTCGCTTGCTTGTTTATAACTAGTATGTATACGTGCGAGCAAGGTCTGTGCGAGCAAGGCCTGCGTATCAGCTCGCTCGATTGTTTATAACTGGTATGTATTCGTGCGAGCAAGGCCTGCGTATCAGCTAGCTCGCTTGTTTATAACTAGTATGTATACGTGCGAGCAAGGCCTGCGTATCAGCTCGCTCGCTTGTTTATAACTAGTATGTATACGTGTGAGCAAGGCCTGCGTATCAGCTCGCTTGCTTGTTTATAACTAGTATGTATACGTGCGAGCAAGGCCTGGGTATCAGCTCGCTCGCTTGTTTATAACTAGCATGTATACGTGCAAGCAAGGCCTGCGTATCAGCTCGCTTGCTTGTTTATAACTAGTATGTATACGTGTGAGCAAGGCCTGCGTATCAGCTCGCTCGCTTGATTATAACTAGAATGTGTACGTGCGAGCAAGGCCTGGGTATCAGCTCGCTCGCTTGTTTATAACTAGCATGTATACGTGCAAGCAAGGCCTGCGTATCAGCTCGCTTGCTTGTTTATAACTAGTATGTATACGTGCAAGCAAGGCCTGCGTATCAGCTCACTCGCTTGTTTATAACTAGCATGTATACGTGCAAGCAAGGCCTGCGTATCAGCTCGCTTGCTTGTTTTTAACTAGTATGTATACGTGCGAGCAAGGCCTGGGTATCAGCTCGCTTGCTTGTTTATAACTAGTATGTTTACGTGCGAGCAAGGTCTGTGCGAGCAAGGCCTGCGTATCAGCTCGCTCGCGTGTTTATAACTAGTATGTATACGTGCGAGCAAGGCCTGGGTATCAGCTCGCTCGCTTGTTTATAACTAGCATGTATACGTGCAAGCAAGGCCTGCGTATCAGCTCGCTTGCTTGTTTATAACTAGTATGTATACGTGCGAGCAAGGCCTGGGTATCAGCTCGCTTGCTTGTTTATAACTAGTATGTATACGTGCGAGCAAGGTCTGTGCGAGCAAGGCCTGCGTATCAGCTCGCTCGATTGTTTATAACTGGTATGTATTCGTGCGAGCAAGGCCTGCGTATCAGCTAGCTCGCTTGTTTATAACTAGTATGTATACGTGCGAGCAAGGCCTGCGTATCAGCTCGCTCGCTTGTTTATAACTAGTATGTATACGTGTGAGCAAGGCCTGCGTATCAGCTCGCTTGCTTGTTTATAACTAGTATGTATACGTGCGAGCAAGGCCTGGGTATCAGCTCGCTCGCTTGTTTATAACTAGCATGTATACGTGCAAGCAAGGCCTGCGTATCAGCTCGCTTGCTTGTTTATATCTAGTATGTATACGTGCAAGCAAGGCCTGCGAATCAGCTCGCTCGCTTGTTTATAACTAGTATGTATACGTGTGAGCAAGGCCTGCGTATCAGCTCGCTCGCTTGTTTATAACTAGTATGTATACGTGCGAGCAAGGCCTGCGTATCAGCTCGCTCGCTTGTTTATAACTAGTATGTATACGTGTGAGCAAGGCCTGCGTATCAGCTCGCTCGCTTGTTTATAACTAGTATGTATACGTGTGAGCAAGGCCTGGGTATCAGCTCGCTCGCTTGATTATAACTAGAATGTGTACGTGCGAGCAAGGCCTGGGTATCAGCTCGCTCGCTTGTTTATAACTAGCATGTATACGTGCAAGCAAGGCCTGCGTATCAGCTCGCTTGCTTGTTTATAACTAGTATGTATACGTGCAAGCAAGGCCTGCGTATCAGCTCACTCGCTTGTTTATAACTAGTATGTTTACGTGCGAGCAAGGTCTGTGCGAGCAAGGCCTGCGTATCAGCTCGCTCGCGTGTTTATAACTAGTATGTATACGTGCGAGCAAGGCCTGGGTATCAGCTCGCTCGCTTGTTTATAACTAGCATGTATACGTGCAAGCAAGGCCTGCGTATCAGCTCGCTTGCTTGTTTATAACTAGTATGTATACGTGCGAGCAAGGCCTGGGTATCAGCTCGCTTGCTTGTTTATAACTAGTATGTATACGTGCGAGCAAGGCCTGCGTATCAGCTCGCTCGATTGTTTATAACTGGTATGTATTCGTGCGAGCAAGGCCTGGGTATCAGCTCGCTTGCTTGTTTATAACTTGTATGTTTACGTGCGAGCAAGGTCTGTGCAAGCAAGGCCTGCGTATCAGCTCGCTCAATCTCTCCTTTGTTTTATGTGTTTTGAATCAGGATATGGGCCTTGAAATAATAATTAAGTTCACAATAAAGAAAAAGGAATAAAAAATGAAAGAGTTCGATATTTTATATTCGTACGAGTTACAAAAATATGATATTAAAAATTTCCTTTATTTGAAAATACCATTTGAAGATTAACAATAGTGATAGCAACTTCCTGTTTGTATTTCAAAATAAGTCATATATTGGAAATTCCTATTTTCACTTTTTATGCACTTCAGTCGTGTGTGATATCTGGAAATAATTGCGTTAAAAATTTGAAATTCCACTTAAAATTGTAGTATGTATGTTTTATTTACGATGCGTGGATTCTAAAAATAGATTATACTTTGGAATTTCCACCTAATGTCGTTTTTACGTCATTCTTTCTTATACAATTCATTTTGTTAACTCGTTGTGAAAAAGCACGGCACTGCAAGTAAGAACACAAGTAAATTCACACACACACACACACACACACACACACACACACACACACGAGATCGGTGTTTCCTACGGCCACTTCGAGCTTCTTCCTCCATCCAAGAAATGAGTGGATTGATATATTAAAGCATCTTGACTGTGGAGTCAAATCCTATTGATCACACACACACACACACACACACACACACACACACACACACACACACCATTTTCACATACATTTCATAGGATAAACATTTTTGATTAAAATAGCAAAAATAATAATATTCGACTGCCTATACAAGTTCAACATAAAGTTTCCCATTACCCAATTAAATGATCAATGAAAAAGTCACAATTAAAATACATTCACCCAAATAAATTATATATAATATTATACACACACACATATATATATGTATATAGATATATCTTTATATATAAACTTATGATTTTATCACGGTCTAGCTATTATTTTAAATATTTATTTATTTTTATTTATTTATTTATTTATTTATTTATTTATTTATTTATTTATTTATTTATTTATTTACATGTTTTAGTCGTCAACAAACACCATTGTGACACCGTGACAAAAGTGTAACTCTTACATTGTGTGGTGCATTGATTTTTTTTTAACTCTTTCATCTTCAGTGATGAAATAAACTGCATAGATGAGATGGTTCAGTAGTTTTACGTTTTAAATCTTTTTGAATCTTATTCTTAATACATGTATATATATATATACCAACGAAATGCAGTGCACAGACTATATTAATGAACAATAAAATACATAATTATGGATTTATTCAAAAGAAAAAAGAACGAAATTATAAAAAAAAAATCTATTTTCCTAAACGTAAAACAAATTATACATACACCATGCAATAGGTGAGTCGAAGTATTTTCGGTGGGTTGAAGGGGACGCTAAAGAAGTCAATTTATTCCATAATTCAATTTATATTTAAAAATTAACCAGGTTGCATAAACACTAAGTGGTGTTTTAGTCAAAACATGACAGGTTTTTGAGTAAACAGAAACACTTTTGTATATTTACACCAAGTGTTGCAACCATGGATATCTCCGAGTATACCCATTCCTTGACCGATTGTGATGACAAGGCTAATTAGAATAAAGTCTATAACGTCCCATGTTATTCATATAGCTAAACCATTAACCATTAACATAAATTATGTATCTTTTTTTCTAAACGTTACTGGTTTATTGGATAATATATATATGACAATAACTGTCTCTGCCACAGTCGCAACAGCTTTAATTCTGTGTTTTTAATTGGCATGCTACATGCAATGACTTATTTTTTTTAATGTCCAATGTCTAATTGATGTCTGAAACTTTAGAAATTTCGAAATAAATCAGTAACTTATAAAAGAACAAAATTTAATTGTTATTTAACATAGTAAATATCACTTGCATCATTAATGGATAAAAATAATCGAATTTTAAAGATGGAACTTTCGTCATTAAGGAAAGAACCACCTATAACGCAAGTCGATTGCGATCAATGCAATACACATGACACATATATCCGCAAGGGAGATAATACCGCAAGGTCCAAAGAGGAGTTAATACAATATAATCTACAGTCTCAAAAACATATTGGCGTTATACCTTTATATTCCAGTGTCAGGAAAAGTTAACATTATAACTAGGGATCACTGGTGTGCTCGTCCACCTAAAGGGACTGAGCAGATGAACACCCCAGTAAAGTTTGTGTTTGTTCATCATACAGCAATGGCAGAATGTTTAACAGAAAAAGATTGTTGTGAGGAAGTTAGAAAAATTCAGAATGCTCATATGGACAATAAAGGTATTTTCATAAAAAATGCAGACGTTCATATGTTGATGCAAGTGATTTATATCCACATTTATTTTCTAAGTAAATCTGGGCATTGTACAAACATTAGGTTTTGTTAAATTATCTTTGTAAATCAGAGATATTAAGCAATTGTTATACCAGGATAAGGTATGGTTCCGATTCATTTATATTTTCCAAAATCGTTCGCAAGTAAATGTGTCATTGCAATTTTAGCAGTCATTTTGGATATAAATTGTCCGAATTTTAATTTTAAAAGCCCTGTTTTTAAGAGAGTTATATTGTTCATGTTTCGAAAAATAGAACAGCCATATCTTAAATGTTGATTCTACTGTAACTCTAGGCTTGTGTATATTTACATTAAAAAATCCTGCTTTTTTGTGCCAAAAGCGCACAACCCGGAAAACCGCACAACAGGGACACCAGGGACCGAACAGTCGAAAATTAATGAACCCAAAGTTTCAAAACTATATTAATCCAAATCTAACCAAGGAATAAACCGTTGTTTAAAACAAATCCTTAAAATTAAGAGGCCTGAAAATTTTGCGAAATGGTACATTTTCTGACAGCACAAAGTACTGCCTACTGAGTTATGGATACCCTCGGGAGTTTTACTCCACCAGCAGCGGTACTCGCACAGGGAGGTAGTAAATATACAACAAAAAAGCCGCTAAATTTTGTGTAAAGGTTGGTACTTTTACTTTATTCAATGCAGGAGGAAAAATCTTACAGACATAATCCAATGCTAATATAATAGCAGTGATAGCTTGAGTAATGTTATTTTACGCCCTAGTCAAGGTGCTTTCACTTGTATTGATGTTTAAGGAAACCGGATATGTTTGACATAACATATTTTTATGTTTATTTCATTCTTTTCATTCTCAAATTTGAAATCACACGTGGCAAATGTAGCTAAAAAGACCGGAAGTGCTTACCCTTCCGGGGCGACCGACCACACCTACCAGTTAAATCATCATGTAATTGGTTTAATTTTCAAGATCTGAAAGTTTTGTTCATAATTTGGGCGTGGATTTGTGTGTTAATGTTTCATTTAACATTTATTTTAGGATGGGACGATATTGGATACAGTTTTTTGATTGGTGAAGATGGACAAGTGTATGAAGGTCGTGGTTGGGATCGTGTTGGTGCTCATACCTACGGATGGAATCGGATCGCGGTTGCTTTCTCGATTATGGGGAATTATATGACCCGTATTCCGAATCAAAAAGCAATAGAAGCTTTGAAAGCAATCATATCTGTGGGAATAAGTAAAGGAAAGATAGAAAAAGATTACAGATTATATGGCCACAAAGATGTAGGAAATACCGAATGCCCAGGAATAAAGCTTTATGAGCTGATCAGCAAATGGCCAGAATATGGCCCTCTACCACCGGTTAAGCCCTCTGCCTAGAGTGGCTATTACTTCCATTTTATTTACTGGTTCTTATTCAGAAATTGCCTCCTTATGCTAAAAGAGTGGTAGGACGCTAACGTTATTTTAAGGCACTGTGTTGTACAGATTTTTGTTTTGAAATCGAGTGGAAATTGGAGGTAAACTTGTTATCTTCTTCATCAGACGATATCTAGGTTTATACTTGTATCATTTTTATAAGTAAGTCTAGAACTGACATTCATACATTTTGTGTCGCTAGTACACATTCTCCTGGTGTTTACAATATGTCTATGTAAGATATTATACTGAATCAGCATCTTGAAGTTTTCTGGAAATGAATTCAATAACTTTAATGTAAACATTGCAACTCGGTGATTGCCTTGACGCTTTGTTCATTGTAGGTCTATTCAAAACCAATTGATTAAAAACATTTTCCCGTATTCGGTATTAAGTTTGATGCTTTTTAAATTTAGTTTTTATCAGACAATGATGCTGAAAAATATCTCGTCAGTTCATTTTTCAAACTTTTTGCATTAGAAAAGCATTTGTGCACAATGATGTAAACATTACCATTGTATGATTTTATAATTGTTTTAAAGTACAAATAATGCAGACTTCGTTTATGCTTTTGTTAATTACCTTTTATGGATAGTAATAAAAAAACTCATGTTTCACATCTTCCGATATTTAAAATAGGCGAAATATTAAAAGATATTTAAAGTTTTTGGTAAAGTTTTCAATCTTTTTTTAAATAAACACCATTATGACGTTGCAATGGAAACCAAAATTTGGATAAAACATAGTTTTGATGTTTGCTCAAATTGATATAAAACATTGCTGCCTACTGAAAGGACAGACTTTTTGAAATGTTTGAATGTTTATGTTATATTAAGCATTAATCGCTTTATCAATAGTACTGTGATAAATTGTGAATTTACGTATTATTTGAAAATAAAAGTATATGCATTGTTTGGTATCAGTATGCCTGGAAAATTGGAATGTAAACATTTTACAACTTGATCCGGATTTGATTTCTTTACAACAATTATGGACATTTGCTGTAGTAAAACTTCTTTTTTTTAAGTTTTAATTTGGTACATGTACATTATTACCTTGGAAAATATACCCCTTTGATTATTAAACCTACAAAAAAAAACTTAATTCTAACAGAATAATTTGAGTTTAAATCAATGCATGTAATATAATCCTCTATTTTCCTGAGGTTAAAATTTGTTACGCTTTTCGAGGTGGTTAGCGTCAATTTGTATTGCACTGCCATACACAAAAGTTTGAAAACTTAGTTTTGCAGCATTTATTTTTTAATTATATACTTGTATCAGGTAAGTTAAAAAAATTATTTCATACATTGTTAAATAGAATTTTTAGAATTTAAGTATTTGTTAATTTTTTAATCAAGTGAGTTAGTTATTTGAAACTTTCAGTCAAATTCATTTTTTCAATTTTATAGTTGTAAAAGTTATTTTAAAAGATCTTTATTTTTATTTATGTCTCATTCTTCTATGTTAAACTGCTTAGCATTGTTAATATATATCAGTATAAATCATATATTTTCTTGTCATTATATTGTTATTTGAAAGAGCATCAAAAAACTTGTGTACATTGTTAAAAATAATGTTGTCAAAGTATTTTAAAGTTTGCAAAGTATATTTTAGGTTTTTAACTTTTCTTTAAAAATTTCTCTTAAAAGTTGTCAAAGTAAATGGTGAAATTGAGTTATTTCCCTTTATTTAGATTACATGCAACAGTAAGATGAATTAATAAAGTATGGTAAGAAATTATAAGTAAATGTTTATATTGTGACTTTCTATTGCACTGTCATATAATAAAGACTGAAAACTTAGTTCCATTTTAATTATATACTTGTACAAGATTCAATTCCGACGTGAAATCACCAGGCCCTGATAAGCAAGTGATTTAGCCAAAAGTGACCTTTCATTACACGCAACTCCAATATTATGATGTTTTTTATTCTGACAGTAGCATGGATTGAAAATATTTTACTTGATTTAAATGTGAAAATAACAACAAATTATGTTTTTTGTAAGATAATGCCACACATGTATTCAGACAATTTTCCATTGTGGATATTCTTGTAACTTTCTATATTTTCAACAATTGTAATACAATGGTGTAGTTTTAATAAAAGGTTAATTCATCTTTTATTGTCAATGAGTATTGTGAAAACGATTTCATAAATACAACAAAGTTAACAAATGTAATCTTTTTACATTAATGAATATGATTGTACACACACTTAAAATCGCTCAATTTACAACAAAACAACTGACTTATGTAAGATATCAGTCGAAGGAATCATTGTTACATTAATTAATAATTAATAACGAATCATTTTCCATATTTTCACTAAAACATGTAATAAACTATAAAAATGAATGCTGAAGGCCCAGATTCAATTGATATCAAACAAACAGAATACTGACGGTATCCAACATTTTATACATATAAATTATATATGAAACAACTGAATGCCCACAGCTGCTGCAGGTGATCGCACAAACAGCAAACCGATTTCCAGGTAAGTCAGGCAAACATGGACACCTATGAAATAAGGCAGGCAATGCGGCCAGCCAAACCAATGTTGTACCTTGGGAATGAAACAAAACAGACTAAAAAAAATATTTACAAAGGTCCCTCCCTTTGGAAAACCAAGAAAGGTCTTTATATCCAGATAAAATTATTAAGGTCCTTGGGGGAGAGAACCAAGTAGAATAGACCCCTGGGAGTCAAGACAGATAAACAAACTGTTTAACGATTATTTATAGTTTCTTTGGTTTTGTCACTCAAGGTATTATTAAGTGCGTCATCTGATGATGGATGAAAGATTTTGACATGCGCAAAAAGGTATATAAAAGATATAAAAGTAGATAGTTACCATAGAGAGACAACTGTCAAAAGATGAGGACAAAATCGGAAAAAGTTTATAGTTAGACGTAATTAATTTTGTCTATTTGAAATGTAGGTTATTTTGAGACTATTGGCTAAAATCTAACAGGGTTAAAATCTTAAAGAAGCATTTTTAAGCATCAACGAAAACAGTTTTTAATATCTAGTACCCGTCAAAATTAGACAGATTGTAATTGATGTACTCGATTTTTATAAGTGCTGTCTTGGACCCTCTCTTTCTCTCTCTCTCTCTCTCTCTCTGTGTGTGTGTGTGTGTGTGTGTGTGTCTAAATGATTTTGCTTCATGGCTGATACTTCTGTTTACATTCGAATTTAGCCGTAAAAATCATTTGGCGTTTTACTAATTTATTTAACACAGCACCTGAACACGAATTTTAATAAGGTAATATCATCAATATTAACTGTAGTTGTAAAATGTTTGTTACTTCACAAATTGGACGTCAAGTTTTACATATAATCATGTTTAATTAACAAATATTTGTTTTTTCAAAATATAAATATACAAATTGGACGAATTAGCATTAAACCAAAATATCAAAAGTAGCCTTTCATTGTCGATGACATGATATAAACCTTCATTGCTGAAATTTATCTTCCATATTGTTTAATATAATTCTAGATTAATATAAGTTGCACAACTTGTTTCTAAATCGTTGTAAAAAAAATAAAGTTTAAATTTATATTGTTTCATAAGTGAGCCTTATTTTAAAACTTGCACATATAACGGACGGATAAAATGGGCAATTGCAAAATTAACTGTAAAATCACAAATTTTCGCGGGGATAAAGTTTTGCTATTTTCTTGGATTATGTTTTACAATGAAATAAAAATGTCATAGGAATTAATTACGAAGACCCCCAAAGTCCATAAAGTTTTAGTATTTGTAACAATTGCAAAACCACAAAAAATTAGCCCAACAAATATTTGTTTTTACAGTAGTAAATGCATAAATGTATTTGAAGTAAATCGAAAAATCCGTCCGTCGTTCATTTGTTGACATATCTTAATTCAACTCATTTAATTTCCGTCTCCGGGGAATCGAAATTTTTTTAAGAACATTTAAGTTCTGTTTCTTGTGTGTTTAATTCACGTTTGAGGAAAGTAGTTTCTTCATCAACACATTTAGCATCCGTCTCCAAGGAATCGAAATGGGCTTTGAAGCATTCAAGTTCTGTTTCCGATGCATTTAAATCACGTTTGAGGAGAGAAGTTGGTGGATTACTTTTAACTTCAAGTGTAGCTTTTTTTCCTATGGCGATATTCTTGCTGTTTTTAACGGTATAGCTATCTCCTTTATGATCACCTTGATAGTTTATGGAAATACTTTGACTTGGAGCACCTGAAAATACGGTTTATACAAAAATAAAAATGTTAAAACTAAATTTACAGAGATCATTATTATTATTTTTGAATTAAAACTTTAGTATACATAACATTTGAAGCCTAATGTATTAATAGCCTGTTTAAACAATTCTTTTTACAGTACTAAATCAAAACCGATTGGCTATCACTTTTAAATGATAAAATTTGGTTTTGCAATATGGTTGTGTAAATAATTTGTCTCAATACTAGCGTATGTAATCTGCACGTATGTAAATATACAACACAAATACCTGCTAAATTATGATGTGTCATATGTGCACATTTCGGAAAATGATTCCTCATCAGTGACACTAGAGGCCGAAAAGTTTTATATTTAAAAAACTTAAACTAAACAGTTGCAATTTAATGAATCTAAAGTTCCAAAATTATGTGAATCTAAATAGGTTTTATAGTCATTTTGTACCATAACCGTTCCGTACCATCCATTTCGTACCATATTAAAAACATTTCGTACCATAACCAGTTCGTACCATCTTGTTTGACCATTTCGTACCATAGTGTACTGCTAATGTTAAGTATGGTTTTTCTTATGTTTTAACACTATGATACCAATTCGTATCATGTTATTTTTCAACCATATGCAATGTATATTTTTTTCGTGCGTAAATGTTTATTTTTAAATAATTGGTGCATTATATATTCATTGTTCACGATTTCACACACACACACACACACACACACACACACACACACACACACTAAAACAATTAGTTAAAATTCGTTTCTTTTTATAATGACATTTCATACTTATTTGTTAAAAACAAACTTATTTGAATACATTTGTTTTGCTTGTTATCTGCTTCAGACGATGATCTGAAATTCCAACTTGCTGTGTTTCAGGACTTTATTAATTTTGTAATAAAAACAAAAACCGAAAAAGAAGATGCCGTTTAATTTAAAAAACACTTTCAGTAAAAGTTGAATTTTTTTTTGTCAAGTTAACACTCTAAAAGTAAATTCCCCCCAAAAATTGTTTTAATTCATTATATTATTATTATTAATATTATTATTATTATTATTACTATTATTATTATTTTTTAAATCTTGTTTTTAAATCATTGGAACGAAATGGTAGTATCGCTGAATACTGCATGGTACTACAAATATATTATACAAGGTTTCAATATACCGAATTCATTCATCAGTTAAGAAAATGGATGAAAGATAATGATAAGAAAATGTTTATATATGACAATATATTGAACGATGTACATGGAATCGGTGGTAAAACTGTTGAAAATATTCGGAGTTATGATCTCAGTTACGTGAGACAAAATAAACCAGAGATTGTTATTACAAGCAGGCGGTAATGGTTTAAGTGTTTATTGTATTGCGAAAGCAATTTCAGATGATATTATGTTTTTAGCTGAAGTTCTTCATAAGTTGGGAGTGAAAAGGGTGATTTTTGGATCTGTTTTATGAGACTAAACCCTAGGAATATGAGTTCTGCTCAGTATGACAGAAAGAAAAAACAAGATTCTCCACAAAACGTTTGGAAATTTCGTTAACAGCGCCCGTGACTCGAAGAAAACTTTGTTTTATAAGCATTGATTTCTAACACCCTAAAAAATATCCCAAATAAAAATGTATTAATTAAAAATAATGTTTTCATTATTATTATGTACTTTTTTTAAAAAAAAAATTAGAAAACCCTTTAATTGAAGTCAATGGTACGAAATGGTCATATGGCATGGTACGAATTGGGCCGATTTGGGTTAGAAATGGAAAAATTGGGTACGAAATGGTCATGGTACGAAATGGTTATGGTACGAAACGACTATCACCCTTTAAAGCTAAGGAATTCTTTGCATGAGATAACAGACCTTAGTTTTTATAAATCCTATATTGTTCAAAACTTTTAAAAAATAAAAAATTATTAAATTCATGGATTTTCCCCCCATCCTAGAAAAAAACAGGAACGAATGATTTTTTTTTTTGATTAGAGATTTAAAATTTTAAAAACCAACCTTCGATGATGATATCGCCAATATAAGTCGACTCCTCACCTTCTTTAGTAGTCGCTGAAACGGTCTGATTTTTTGCTGTATATAATAAAAAAAATAACCGAAAATATTATTGTATAAAAATATAAGATAAATAATGTAAGAGTAAAGGTAATATAGTTAATTTAAAACATCAACTATGTAGAGGATAAAGGAAGGTAGAAGGGATTATATTATAGTTGCTTTGACAACAGTTTAAAAAACATAAAATCACTACAAATTAAGAGTTTGCTGATACACATACTAGTGTGTACAAATAAAGCTCATATTCGAACTTATATAAATCTGTGTTTTACAAGAAACTATTTATATGTCAGTACATGATTAAAACTATATGTACCTAAAATCTACATTACAATGAATTGCTAAAAACTTTATATTCTTCTGCAGCATTTTTAATGTCCTTTAGTTACAATCTGATTGAATAAATCATGACAATATACAAATACATAAAGATTTGTGGCCGAAATTTAAAGGCGCGCCTACGAATCACAGTTATTCCACCACCTAGGTTCGAAATCCTTCTCGAGCAGATCCTATTCTGAAGGTTTATTAGTTATTGTAAAGGTTTTTTCTGGTAATCCGAATTTTTCCATTTAGAAATGACCGCCTCAATATGTGTGAAAAATCTTGACTTTACGACAAACACCATAATTCTATTCTTACTTAATCATATTAATCGCTCTATTGTCGAAACAAATAAAATCTAAATACCAAATGAGGTTTACTTACATCTGTTTTTGTAGTGGATATAAAAATAAACACCTAAAATAAAAAATCATTCTGATTAAATTATCTAAAAATGATTGGTAATCAGTACAGGTCCCAGTTATCACAATGATTCCTTAACTAAGATTTCTTTTAACTTAAATTAACTCATTTTGACAATTTTGAATTACAAATTAAAATTTGTGATAAAACTAAATAAATATGTAACAAGCTTGAAGTGGTCTTAAAAATGCCAGATTAAACTCTTGAATATCTAGACAATTAACAAGTTTTTTTTACGATTTCAAATTTAACAGATTTTATTTAAGGGAAATATTATCATTTCCTAAATATATCATTTTTACCTCCATTCTGGATTTCTTTGTCCCTTTTAAACTGTACTTTTCTCGAGTTATTTACCATAACAATAATAATTAAACACAAACATACCAGTCCTTGTCCAAATCACAATCCCAAACACAAAGTAAACACTTTGAAAGTTGGCAAATTTAGTAATACACGTGAACTTCCATCAAGGAATTTAGGCTTGTGCTCCCGAAGGGTAAGCACCTCCTGTCTAGCTACCTACACCCGTCACGTGCAAGTCAACATTGAGAATGAAAGGAAGAAGAAACTATGTTAAGTCAAATATACCCAGTATAAGTTTGGATACAGTGACTACATACTTATAAACATTATTGTGATGACGGTCATAAATTTTTTAAGGGCCTTGAGTAGCTTAAGCTTGAAATATTTTTGCGTCAACAATCTAATTGAAAGCAGTTTGTTTCGTTGTATAAAGTCCCCATAGTGGGAACAACCTCTACCATAACGTATTAACTGTGAAACAAATACACCATACGCAGGAGACGCAGGGATAGTACTGAAAAGAACCTGAGAGTTGACAATAGAAAAATCAATGTCATCACGTTTGTCGTATAGCTTCAGATGTAACCTTTTGTGGGTGTCAAAACTGAGGTATAAGTCCAAATATGAAGTAGAACATAGAGAATCCGTCGTGTTTTTTATTTCAAGCTCTCTTGGAAAGATGGCATTTACATAATCTCCAAATTTGGGATTATTTAGAGATAGATGTCATCTATATATCTGTATGTGTAGTTGAATGATTTAGCGACAATATTTTCTCCAGATTTGATAAGGTTCTGTAAAATATCTGTCCAATACATTCTGTATCTTTACTTGTTTTTCTTAAACGATTTCTAATTAGCTATAATTTTTTGATATTGAAACATTAAAGACTTATTTGGTATCATCCTTTATAAAAATGCCATAATTTCAGAACTTTTTCTTACTTGTAGGGAAGGCAACTTTATTCATATAAAAGCCTTTATCTTGATATAAGCATCTCCAGTTAAACAGAAAATTATTAAGATTTTAATCGATATTCTTGTTTTCTTTTCAGAACGCTTTATATTTTGTAAATAATTACCAAGAAGAAAAATTCCCATAACTTAGAACTTGGTAAAAAAATTTCAGTGCCAATTTGTTAAAAATTTTTCAATTAATATATATATATATATGTGTGTGTGTGTGTGTGTGTGTGTGTGTGTGTGTGTGTGTGTTTATAAATATTCTAAATTAAAGGACATATCAAATTAAGGTTTGTCCCCTCATGCAAAACATTCCTTAGCTGGATTTGGATTCATATATTTTTGAAATTTAGATTTAACTGGTATCTGTGTTATATATTTATTACCCCTGGCCGGGAACCGCTGCTGGTGAGGTAAACCTCCCCGAGGGTATCCATATCGCAGTAGGCAGTACTTTGTACTGTTAGAAAATGAACCATTTAGCAAAATTTTCAGCCGTCTAAAATTTGAAATTTATTTAAAACTAAGGTTTGTTCCCTAATGCAAAGCATTCCCTAGCTTGATTTGGATTTATATAATTTTGGAACTATAGAATCATCATTTCCAACTGTTTGGCTGATGTTTTTTTATCTATTAAACTTTGCGGTCTTAGTGTCACTGATGAGGAATGAATTTCCGAAATGTGCACATCTGGCACATCAAAATTTAACTGGTATATGTGTTATATATTTACAATGTTACTCAAAAAGTACTTGCAGGAATTATAAAACACACTTTGTTTTTCATATTTAAGCTAGTAGTTAAAACGATTGACTACAGAGCTGCTTTTTACACAAAAAATCTATTGTTTTGGTCCCCCAAAATCAATCCAAATAGCATACTTTATTTTGTCAATATGTTTTAATTTATACCAACACTAACGGTTTGCATCCTAGAAACAGTTTAAGTTACTAAACTAATCGTCTTCTATTATGCCTCCAACACAATTATGGCAATGTAGCGATGATATGAAATGCAAAAGGTCTGTTGAAGATTTCATCCGATTGGATCAACATCTACGATATCACTGTAATTTATACAAAATTTTATCATCTTTTTTGAGCTTCGGTTCAGCTTAGCGTAACATTTTCTGAACCTTCTTTATTAGTTTACTGGCAATGTACTTTTCTTTCTTAATTATTATTTCTTTACACTACTCACCTTGAAAAGCTAAAAGGGTCAATAAAATACAAAAAATTACTTCCGTCGTTATAAGTGACATCATCGTCGACATACGATCTAAAGTAGAAAGCATTGGCGTTGTACTTGGATCTGAATAACAAACAAACAAGGCGAGATTGTTAGCATTTATCATAATATCAGTCATTGATTTGTTATTTTTTTTAACCTGAACAAATCTAGTTAAGCATTAGCATAATTACTGTAAATTGGAAGTAGTTTTTATTCAGTGATCAATTTTTGTAATTTTTTTTCTTTTTTTTTTTTTTACTTACTTTGCCACATAATTTTTTTTAAGTTGTATAAACTAACCCATTGTGTCAGTATTGTCTGTAGAAAAACTTGAAACCGTAGTGACTGGAAATATTTCTGTTGTCTCACTCTTCGTAGATCTGAAATTTGTAAATATATAACACAAATACCAGTTAAATTTTGATGTACCAGATGTGCACATTTTGGACATTCATTCCTCATCAGTGACACGACGACCGATAAGTTTGATAAATAAAAAACATAAGCCAAATAGTTGAAAATTAATGAATGTTAAGTTCCAAAATTATGTAAATCCAAATCTAGCTAAGGAATGCTTTGCATGAGGGAACAAACCTTAGTTTTAAATAAATTTCAAAATTTAGGACGGCTGAAAATTTGGCTAAATGGCTAAATAAGAAAATTCAACAAACAATTGATTCAAAGCCGTTCTACATAGAATGAAAAATTCTTTTAGTAAATAGTTATATGTTACTTTCAGAAAAGATGTTAAAATATTACTTTAAAAATAATGAATAATTTTATTAATACATCTTATTATCTTAGTTGTTAAAGGCAAATAAATAATTTTTGATTCCACATGTGACTCGTAAAGTTAGCTAGATAGAAGGTGCTTATCCTTCGGGGCACCCTGTCTCACTTTCCTGGTATACGTTTACGTGTTGAACTTAATTTGTCAGTTTTCAAAATTTTTACTTTGCTTTTCAGATTGTTCTTTGAACATTGACTAGTATGTTTGTGTTGGTATTATCTTTATCAAACGCTTAAGAAGATTTTAACATGAATTTGTTTGAATTTTGTCAAAAAGTTTTGAAAAATAGTTATTGCACTGGTTTCTAAAGAAAATTTAATTCATGGATTTTTACTATTTCGTGCCTTAAATGATAACAGATAAAAATGTCATAAAAAAGTTACCCATATGATAAACATTTTGAATCCCAGGTTGGTCTGTAGAATCCTGGTTTACATCTAGGTACACACTGGTAAACTAAAATAATTTTAAAGATAACGTAAATTTTACATTGTAATCTGAAATCAAACTTTGGAATTTTTAAATTCTTAAAAACAAATCTACGGTTCAAACCCCTTTGTAATGAAAAAAAAATTACTATTAATGAAAATAAATTTAAAATTCCTTGACATTGCCGCCTTTAGTAGAAAAAAAGAAGAACAATTCGCATCAAAAACAATTTCACTTACATTTAAAACATGTCAAATTTCCAAAAATGTCATCTACAAATCTGATAACATCAAATGACTAACTAACATGCTACCTATCCCAAGTTTTACTCGTTAATAAACACTTTCAAATTTGCTTATTGTTACATTTTTAAATTTAAAAAAATCATATTTTTGTCAATAAGCATGTTTCAATTAACCACCTTCAATCTGTGACAAAACTCTTAATGATTTAAATATTGATTGGCGTTACATCGAGGTCAATATTTAAGAAAAATACATGCTTTGTTTTGATATGTAATATGTGCACATTTCAGAAATTCATTTCTTCATCAGAGATATTAGAAGCCAAAACATTTGATAAATAAAAAAGATAAGCCAAAACATTCGTAAATGAATGAATCAAAATTCCAAAATCATATGAAGAAGCTAAGAAATGCTTTGCATGAAGAAATAACTCAAAGTTTCAAATGATTTTGAAAAATTAAGACGTCTGTAAATTTTGCTACATGTAACATTTTCTGCCAGCACAAAGTTCTGCCCACGAGTTAAAGATACCCTCTGGAAGTTTTACTCCACCAGCAGTGGGCAGCTCAGGGGTAGTAAATATTTCAATAGTTTTAACTTTACCTTCGTTTAGTTCTTCTCCTGTTTTGCAATTTTTCTTCCAACACATACATCCGGGGTCGATGTCAGGACAGCATATATCAGTATTGAAATCTTTTTCCCCATACGCAGTTATAACCATTTCTTTCTTTATATCACATTTACACCTGCGGTCTTCAGACGTCGATCCATTATTGCACACTAAGCTTCCCATACCAGTACATTCTGTCTTCATAACACACGAGTTTAGATCACTTGATTTAATTAATCTGTCCTGATAAGTGTTATTTGGACATGATCGTTGATGTATTGTTTTGGATGTGGGACTGTAAACTGGATAATTACCTTAAGGAAGAAAAATAATGTAACAAAAAACATTTACTCATCACACCTAACTCAACAAAGAAAACGATGGGATTTTAGTAAATTGTGAAAAGCTCGACAATACAAGACAGAAAAAGACAAAACAAATATTGTGACAACTGAACATTTATAATATCATTCCCGAAGAGCAGTGAACTTTAATATCAAAATTCTTTAACTTTTATCGCAGCGACCAGTTTTGGGATGGCGAACAAAATCACCAACCTTCAATAAGCATATAGGATCGCACTAGGATCTGTTTATTGAGATTTGATCACTGCACAATAAGAAAAAAAAATTCTGTGTAGGCACCCCATTTAGGTCACTCTCTTTATTGGGTCTGAAGGGGCATTAGGGTAAATAACGAGGAGATGACAAAAAGTTTTATGGAAGAACTCATAAAATATAAATGAAATGTAATCAATTTCCAGTTCAAAGTTGTAACAGTACTGTTCAAGAACTAGAGCGTATCAACCAATCTTACATTAAACAAGAAATTTACAATGTTACATGTCTTTCTAATTGGAATGCTGTAGTTTTTTGTTAGATAAGATATAATTTCTTTGAAGGAGGAAACTTCGATGGCTGAATGGTGTAAAACTCGTACTTGCGGATCCCAGTGACTCTTACAGCCTTTATTTAAGTCCACGTAGTGTGTAAAAATGTTGTTACTCAGCTTGTTTTCTTTTTTTGGGGTTCAGACTCACAGTTACAGAAATGAGTGCCTCAATTTAAAAAAACATGAACATTTATTACATTTTTTAAGAAAAAATATATTAAATCCTCAAACATCGGGTTCTTTAGATACAAATCAGGATCAAGCTAATTTTTACTGAAAATGAAGATTGTTATATAATTCTTGTAATATTATATTAGCCTGATCACTTATTCAGAAAAAGTCTATTCTACATCTGGCATCAACCAAAATGTAGATTCTCCAAAATTCTAAAGAACTACTTGGCCATCTTGTTTCTAATACCCTATCTTCGGTAAAAAGCATATAAAAACTTTTGATTTTTCTACCCTTTACACCACTATCCCTCATTCTAAATTAAATCATTCACTTTTCATTCTAGTGCTCAACAGAGATTCTGGTTATTTTGTAAAATACCATACAGACTGTAAACAAAAATATACTGAAGATACCACCAACAAAATGTTAGAGTTTAAGGTAGACAACAAATTTTTAAAAAAAGAATCGGTATACCAATGGACACAAACTGTGCATCTTGCTTGCTGATTTGTTTCTTTATTCATAAGAATCAGAATGTTTACAGAACCTTGTCAAATCTGAAGAAAAGACAGTCGCTAAATCATTCAACTACACATACAGATATATAGATGACGTTCTATGTCTAAATAATCCTAAATTTGGAGAATACGTGAATGCCATCTTTTCAAGTAAGCTTGAATTAAAGACACGACAGATTCCTCATGTTTGCTTCATATTTGGATTTATATCTCAATTATGACACCCACTAAAGGTTACATCTGAAGCTACACGACAAACGTGATGACTTTAATTTTTCTATTGTCAACTTTCCGTTTCTTTGCAGTTATATCCCTGCTTCTCCTTCGTATGGTGTATAATGATGTTTTACAGTTTATACGTTATGGTAGGGCTTGTTTCCACTATAGGGACTTTCTTCAACGAAGCAAACTGCTTACAATTAAATTTTTGACGCAAGAATATTGCAAGCCAGGCAAATCAAGGCCCTTAAAAATCTTATGGCCGTCATCACAATATTGTTAATAAGTATGCAGTCACTGTATCCAAACTTATACTGGATATATTTGACTTACCATAGTTCTTTGTTCCTTTCATTATCAATGTTGACTTGCACGTGACGGATGTAGCTAGCTAGAAGCTAGACAGGAGGTGCTTAGCCTTTCGGAGCACCATACCTTACATCCTTGATGAAGTTCACGTGTATAAATATATAATACAAATAACAGTTAAATTTTATAACTAATTTTTCCAGCTTTCAAAGTTTCAACTTTGCTTCTTTTTTTTTTTTTTTTATTGTGGTTTGGACAAGGACTGGTATGTTTGTTTTATTTAAGTTATCAGGAATTGGCGGATTCTAGGGGGTAGCGGTTTTAGTTGCAAGAGAAAAAAATGTAAATGTTGCAAAAATGTCCCCAGAAATATATTTTAAAATCTAGGCTCTGTCTTGGATCAGCTAAAGGTCTGTTGCGGCCAAAAGACCCTGCGCCGATGGGGGCTTGAAACCATCGACACTCGCAATATCTCATTATAACATTTTCAACCCCCTCCCCTTTCATAAAATTCTGGGTCCGCCCCAATCACTTTTGTTTTTTATATATAAAAATATGTAAAAATGCTAATATTACGGCTATGGCAATGAAGAATATTTGCGAAAAATAATTTAGCTTGAAGGCGTCACAAAGAAAATTTGTTGGTTTACCTGGCGAAATGTACATGAATTTTCTACAAAGTTCATGAAATTGTTTGCTATCGCTAAAATCCTCTAAACAGTGATACGATTCTAACTTGTCACATTTAACCGCTGCTCTCATATCCCACTCGTAAGTTCTTTGTTCCAAACACTTCGTGTGCATTTCAGGAGTGTCATTCAATATCATCGAGTGCGACAAAACGTAAAATGATAGAAGCAACTGTAAAAAATCATAAAAAACGACAATTTACATATTAAAATGTCAAAGAGAGAAGTTTCATGTTGGAAATATTGCAAAGATTGCATACATTTATTGACAAGGCACATAATACAAAAATCTAACATTGTGCTTTTAAGTGAAGAAGAATCGATATGACAATTTAAAAAATAAATAAATTACTTATCATTAAACGGAATTATTGATATAATTGAAAGCAACTTATAAATCCCAATTATTATAATTTAAACACATTTACTAAGGACAATCTTTTTTATCAAGTATTCCGAATTCGGAATATATTTATTATATCGTTTTTGAGATATCGTTTTGGAACATCTTTTTTATATAAAAATCTGATATATTCAATCTTAGCATGACTCTTGAATTAAGTAAGCGAGAACGTAATACTCGGGCGACATCATAATGTCAAATTTTGAAATAAAATATATTAAATAATAACAATAATGTGTTTAAAAATTTAAAAAAAGGCGTTTAAGCTCCTTAAATGATGTTTGCCAAATTTGTTCTGAATGTGAATATTTTTAACATATCAAACTAAAATATCTTGTAGCAAAAGCGAAGCAAATATCAGATTTCAATAGAATATAATTACATTCAACGTCACGAAATAATATTTAAGTTTTTTTAAGCTCACCTGAGCCTTTCGCTTATGTGAGCTATTGCGATCAGAAATCGTCCGTCATCCGTCCGTCCGTAAACTTTTACATTTTCGACTTCTCTTCCGAAAGTACTGGACAGAATTAAATGAAACGTCGTCAGAAACATGCATTGGTCGGTATAATTCAGATTTGTTTGTGGTATTGCCATGGCTATCAAAACTAGATCAAGGTCACCTAGGGGTGTAAAAATATTGAAAAATCTTCTTCTCCGAAAGCCAATTATGGGAGATAAAAACTGATGTGATATTTGGCTTCTCTAGGGTCTTAAGCCTGTAACTTGTTCATTTCGTGAAATTTGGTCGAAAAATTGGTAATGCGTTTTTGCGTTTAATTTTAAAAAATTCGTACAATGGCTAAAAATTGTTATAACTTGACTATTTAAACAGATAATGACTTGGGGTCTTCAGTTTTGAGGTCAACTTGAAATATCCTTTAAACTGCGGTCAAAGGTCTAGGTCACGACCTTTTTTGACAATTGAGTTTTTAGTACTAAATAAGCTGTTTTTCAGATATTTTTTGCTTATTATGTTTTAAAATAGATAATTTTGGTAAAATCTAATCATATGTTATATTTTTAAGAAATCTGAAAATAACTTTTGGAGTTATTTGTCCCACAATATGGTAATTTTTTCAAATTCTGCTGTTTTTGACATTTTATTAAACTGTAGATAACAAAAATAAATTCTGAAAATGTTCAGCACGACAAGATCTAGCAAGGTAGCAAGTTTCATTCCTATATGTTAATCCATGTAATAGTTGTTGCCCCTGCAATACATGTACTAATTTTTTGCAAATTTTTTTTTTTCTTTTTCTTTTTTTTTTTTTTTTTTTTTTTTTTTTTTTTTTTTTTTTTTTTTTTTTTTTTTGACGATTTTCTTGAAAACTTTAAGAGATAAATATAAACAATAACTTGCAAAATTGTTCAGCATGATCAAAACTTACACATTAGAAATGTTTTCACAGGTTTTGTTGGGGTTTTTTTTTGCAATTTTCTTGTAATCTATTAGGTAGATTATAACAATAAATTGAAAAAAATGATCAACATGATAAAATCTAGCAAGGACTTGTATTTTTGTATTTTATAAAAACTATATTATATTCCTTCACGTAAGAGTTGAAATATAATTTTTCGTGAATCTGACATTCTTTGATGATTGTCATGAATACTATTTTAGTTCAAGCAATAAATTGTTGCCACAGAATTATTCGCGTTTGATAACTTTGATGTTATTGGCTATTTTGAATTTGTGTAACAGAATTCTGTAATTTCATAATTTGTTTGTATAAAAAAATCTTTATAATACAAACAGTCATTTTTATTTTGAAATTTAAGCATTTAAGTAAGACAAAATTTATCAGATGAGCGTATAAGGCTCATTGGGCCACTTGTTTAGTAAAGAGGTATAACTCCTACAAAAATAAATTATAATAACTGAGCTGTATATTAATTTTCACGAGGTGTTTTGCTCTTTTAAACTATATTTTCATTTTTTTTTTTTTTAAAAAATATTTCAATATTATGTTTTAAGTGATTACGAACGGACATATTAGACTAATTGTTCTTGGGTTTGACTAAATCATGAAAGCCTAATTTAAAAACTTTAAATTAATTAAAATGCAAAAAGGAAAGAACGAATATGATATGTACTTCATTTAAGAAGTCTTATTTAAAACATTAAAATGAAATTATATTCTTAGTTTTGTAGATAAAAATAAAATAAAGATTTACGACAGCACGATTTTAAAAGTGCAAACTGTTTCAAAAACATAGTATGCTTTATCAAGCTTCATCATTTAACTAACTGATAAACAACATGACAAGATATATATAAACATTAGGTTGTTATATGGATTATACAATAAATTTATACACCACAATTACATATATGTGTTAATTATAAAACCCCAAATAAGTTGATACCCTAAGGGCTACTCAAACACATGGATAATCCGAATCAACATTCAAATAATTTGTTTAATAATAGTGTTAATGACAGTTCAAAAGCAATGGCAGAAATACTGACCATAAATATGCTATTAAGAGCCATATTGGATCTTCAGGTTCACATTTAATGTATATATATATATATATATATATATATATATATATATATATATATATATATATATATATATATACAACAAGTACCCGCTATGTATCCTACCATAAACCTTCCAAACACTGTATAAAATAATAAAATAAAATAAGAAATATAAAAAAAATTGCCCATAAACCACAAAATATGTTAACAACAATGTAACATGCAAAATAACAAGATGGATTTTAGTGGTCTCGTTGTCTACAGCATGCTTTTACAGGTCACAGCGCCACTCATAACCTAGGATTGTAAAATTGAAAAAAAAGATACAGAAGACATGCCAACAATGAGAAATATATATAAAAATTGTCCATAAAGCACAAAATATATAAACAACACTGTAACATGCATAATAACAAGATGAGTTTTTGTGGTGAAGTTGTTTAAAGCATGCTTTTAACGGGTCACAGTGCCTCTCATAGCCTTGAATTGTTAAATTTGAAAAAAAAAAGTGCAAAAGATACATGCTAAGATGCAAAATAAGTGTTAAATATACAGTGTAAACAAAATAAAAATGACATAAATGTTTTTGTCTAAAACATATTATAAAGATGAACTTTTATACTATACCGTTTAAAATGTCTAGAATATCTTTGTTTACAGGTATCCTCACCAGTAATTAGTTAACGATGCTCGCCAGACCTAAATAACAGTCAACTATTTTCGGTATTATATCTTCGTTCTTTCTTTTTGTAAACAATCATTCGATGATGCCTCTGTCTAAATTACACTTCATCAATACTTTTCATTGCCACACAGACATATCTTAAAATATAAAATCTTAAAGCTTAAGTAAATAACAACATTTGAACAGAATAATAAATATTTTGATGTTGGGTTAGAAATGCCTGTAATAAAATTCGTGGAAAACATTACTCTTATCAAATTCGTCTAAACAAATGAAAACATGACTGTTTAAGATTTATACTTACGTAACAAGCGTTTATTTAAGTTATTGTAAACATTTAATTGACTTGAATAGTTTTATTTAGGAACAAGTCACCCGTCACTGTGTACTTTTTAAACATGCGACATTGGTAGTTATAAATAGAACACTTACTCATATGAATATTCAATATATAAACTTTTATAAAACATTTTGAATATTTTACGAAACGAACATTTTTTCTTTCTACTTTATTTATTATCTTTTATCTTGCATTTCACATATAACAACTTTTTGTTGAGCGTATTTGTTCTAAGCGCGTTATAGATAAAGTGACTAGTATTTGTAAGAGATTTGATAAATAACACTGTGTAATAATAACCGTAAATATAAGAGAGTCATAATTGATTAGGAGGTTAACATATTATGTATCTTATTATTTAGCTGGCATAGAGAACAATAGATTGAATCAATTGAAAAAAAGTGGTTTATAGACAGCAAACCTGTAATAATCGATAAAAAAACATCCATGGTGACATAACTTACCAAAGCTTAGGGCCTGCATTACATGTATATAAAGGTTAAGTAGCCCTTATTACAACATAAAAAATCAAAATTGTCAATTGACATGAACTGAGAATGCTATAAAGTGTACTTTAAGACAGATTTAAAAAATGACAAAGAAGAAATATAAATGTAAAATATAATGAAAAAACAACAAGATGTTGTCTTAAAAAGACAAAAAAAAAGTAGATCAAATGAGTCTCTTATTTAATATCTAAATAATCTCGTAAGTAATCTTCTACCCAAGAAAAAGCTTACCTAAACTACCTTCCATATTATCAGCACACTTCCATGAAAGTAAAACCCTAAATTTAAAAGAACATTACATTAAAATTACTATAATTGCAAATCGAAACTGTCTTGTATAAAAAGTACAGTATATCGATTTGGATTTCCCAAATTTAATCATTTAAATACTTACGTAAGAAGCTCTTATTTCGGACCGCGGTTAAACATTTCATTGACATGATTTTTAAAACTAGTCTCCTGTCATTGTATGCTATGCTTCACAATTAACTCGCGACATGGTTACAAGTTTAAATATCTTTAGTAGCACACTCCATTATCATGCAGCATTATTTTTTTCTTTTAAAGTTAACATATCAAGTGAACGACATTATACAAAGATATATGGGGTCGGACATTGTTTTGTTGGAAAATGAGATTATATTGTTGGACTAAAGGAACAGCAACCGGGCGAAGGATTTCATTCATATACAAGACGGCGGTCAAAATCCAAACCAAAAAAAAAAAAAAAAAAAACTAGCGGTGACTTAACCCCGTGAGATATTCCACCCAATACTATAACTGATTTACCACCAAACCTTTTCATCTCACTAATGCATGCATCGGCGAAACCTTCCGCATGACGTCGGTTTATACCTCAACCAACCGAACAATAAAGGGTTAATCGCGACTCGTCGATTTAAAAAAAAAGACCTGTCTCTATTACCTCGTTGGAAATATATATATCAACAAAGCAATTCGACGCGAACGAGTTAGAGGCAGACCAACGCATACATAATCGGGTTCTTGCGGTTTTGGGGTGAATATAACAGTTTTTATTGCCTTTTCTATTGTTAGCAGTTTCATTGGTAGTAACGTATAAAGTACGCAGTTGGGCAAGACGTATATCCCTGTCTTGACGTCGTGTCGTTACGCGCGGGCGTCCTGTTTAGGGTCGGTCGACAAGCACTCCAGTTTCTCTAAGACGACGAAGTCGCTCTTTGGTAGAAACATTCACACAATACTGCATAACAACCTGCCGCTGATATTGAACTTAAGCATTAGCAACGCAATGGTTTGACCCCTCTGAACCTCCGTAAGCAGCTCCATTACCGCAGAAAATTAAAACAGAGTTTTAACTACTAAAACAGTGTGCACATCTGAAGAGTATTGCATGATATGAAAAAATGTGTTGATATAATTACATTTATACTGCAATGAATTTTTGCTTTTTACTGCTTGCACTACGCTTCGCTAAATTTTCTTCCCATGTTGAGAACACAATGGCCCATATAATAACCGGACTGATTTCCATGATAATGAACAAAACCGTATCAAAGTTATTCCTTATTATTTTACACTGTGTTTCTTTTTTCTTTGGGTATATATTACAAGTGGTTGAAAAACGTTCTCTGGTGCCCCCACCCCCAAATAATAAAATCATCACTTTCTGTACTCTTATTGGTTTCATACTTTATCTCTTCTTTATATTTTCTATTTTAATGAATATAACATTTACACAAATTGTACTTTCCATAAATATTATTCGTTGAAATTTAACAGGTGTTATATATTTATGAACAGTCTTTTCTACAATAAAGCATTTTGATCTAACCCAATTTTATTTAAACATTATCATAATATATGATTGAAATTTCAAATTACATTGTTGATATCAATACTGTATACTGATAAGTATAGAATATTTAAAACACACACACACACACACACACACACACACACTATCAATAAATAAATAAATAAATAAATATATATATATATATTATATTGTTCTAGATGTGTGATATTTAAGATTGAAGGAAAAAATTGTATTTGAAATGATAAAAATTTTTACTGTCATTAGTTTTGTAAACAAAACTAGGTACTTTATGGTATCTTTCCTCATACTATATAATCAACCATTTCTAAACAAATAAACGATACACGATTTTTTGCATTTTTTTTAAATTCTGATCATTGTTAATAAGTTTCTCAGTAAACCGGAAGTTAGCATTGATATCCGTCTTGTGTTATTAAGGAGACAAACAGTTCATTTATGTTGACTTTGAAGATTATCTTTATTTTTGATCAATTTTAATCGAACAGCAATGCAGCAAAATAGTGAAAAAGTCACCTTTTCTAAAATGAAGTCAAACGGTACAAAACACATATACCACTTCATGTCACAACATGAAGTTTTTTTGTAT
Source organism: Tegillarca granosa (assembly GCA_029721355.1). Taxonomy (NCBI): domain Eukaryota; kingdom Metazoa; phylum Mollusca; class Bivalvia; order Arcoida; family Arcidae; genus Tegillarca; species Tegillarca granosa. The sequence continues at coordinate 914,355 of CM056608.1, forward strand.
GAGCAAAATAATTTTTTTTTTCTTTCTTAGATATAGCCATGCTTGATTTTTCACATCTAATTTTAATGTTGTTATTTCCAAATTATTTTTGTAATACATGTGTACTGATTTCTGGAGTTCAATGATTTACAAGAAATTAAACACAAACAAACCGGCCCATGTCCAAATCAAAACCCCAAGAGCAAAGTAAAAACGTTAAAACCACGGGCTAATTCAGTTAAGGCGTAAACATTCACCAAGGAAAAGAGGGCTAATAATAAATAAAATAGACCAAATCTGCTACATCATATAAGAAAAAAATCACAGCTTTTTGGAGGCTGTATAATGCTAAACATTGAACCATCAACTCGACAAATCACAACCATAGTATAGACAACTTGGTCTAAAAACACTTATAGTAAAACTATTTCAGGTTGAATGCAAAATAATTAAAATGCAATTAAGGACAGAAAAACATGGTTTTTTTTAAAAATTTGTTTATTCATATTTATAAGGTATTTCTTACAAAATATGACATTGTAAATAATCTATCAATTTGTTTTCGGACGGATAACTAGATTGTCAAACATTTGAAATGAAATAATGAAATAATTCAAAAATTAATAAATAAATTAATAAATTGTACTATAAACAACATTAGATGTTTATAATAAATAATACATTTTGATATATCATTAGGATAATCACAATATTTCGCATGTTCCTGTCAAAGATAAAGAAAAAATGCATATTCAACAATTTTTTGGCATTTGTTTATTTAACCTACGACGATTTCTACATAACTACGGTGATTAACGTTGAATTAGTCCATGTTATCAGTGACCATAAAAATATTTTCTAGAAAAAAAACTTAAGTAAAATTGAAAATCACAAGTAAACTTGGACAATATATAAAATACAGTGCATTGTTGAAAAGCAAAATCCACCTGATAACCGCCCTTAATAGATATCCTGTGCACAGAAAATTTACATACAATATAATTACTTTGATAACAAAAACAATCTTATATATTACAAAACTCTATATTCAAATATATCATACTGCAAAACAAAATTAACAAAAACTTGTGATAATTTTCTAGGTTACACTTAAACAAAAAGTGTTTTATATTTTGTTTATTTGTTTATTCATTAATTATTTATTAATTTTTATTTGAAATAAACTGACACAAAAAACAGTATTACAGTTGAGCTAGGATTCTCCGCTGTGTGATTCTTAAGTTTTTACCGTCGATAACGTGTATAACATTTCGGATATATATAACCGGTTATAAATATATATATATATATATATATATATATATATATATATATATATATATATATATAACCTGTAATCATTGTTTTCTTTGTGGAAAACGTGTATTTCATTTGGTTATTATTATAATTTTATTATTATTATTAAAAACACGACACATGTTGTAATCCTTTTTTTAAACGACACGTTAGGCTACTAACAGATTCGTTAGTCATTTTTGTAATTTTAGTTTTTTTGGTGCTGATTAACGTTTGCAAGACTATGTATCCTCGGTTCTGTGAATTAATTTAGAATGCCTTTCATAGCCAATTATCACAAAAAACATCAGTTACACACAATGGTCACGTTTTTTTATATTGTTGTCACAAACGTAAAAGGGTATTAATGAATTAATTTGCTTAACTATTATATATGTGCATAACTAATGCTATATGTTTACTAGATAAATACTAGAATTATACTGATGCAACTGATTGAATTACATTTTTATAATGTGTACACTAAAACTATTTTAACAAAACTAAAAACTTTAGAAATATACTGATAATTAGTTCACCAACAACAAAACAAATCTATGTCCCTAAACATGCACTATGAAAACGACATATAAAGGGTGGTATGTCACTATTATAAATCGAGACCAGGTGTAGATCAGGAATGCAACAAATAGTTTTTGAGGGTCGCTCAAATATACAAACAGCAGGTTTATTACTCTTATTCTTTTTGATAATTATTGCTGTATGGAGCGTAAGGAACGTTGTTTAACCTCTTACCAATAAAAAAGATATAAGATTTGATCAGAATGCCACAAATAATTCAAATGCCCTTCTAAATGTCTCTTAAACACACAAACATAACACTTTTACGACTTCCGATGCAAACTGCAAATTCTATTTTATGATAAGATTATTGTTGTTGGGAAATCGCATAAGTCCAACTTAAACAAAAAAAAACCCTTAAAATAATTATCTTAACTTCTGTAACCATAATAAAGGTTATATTAAAGATTATGCAAAACATGTGCTCCATTTGCAGTCTTTAGAGTTTTTTCTTTTCATAATTGACAATTAAAAGAGAACCAAGCTACATATAGCCATAATTTAAAGTGAATAAAAAAAGACATGTTTATTAAAATTAAAGCTGTGTATTACAAAATACAAAACTTTTATTTAACCTCATAAACATATTTTTAACACACTTTTTCAACTTTATCACATATATTAAGAAAGTATTTTCGTTGATGATGTCAAGAAATCACTAACAGATGTATACTTGATCAACAAGGTGCTCATATTGCTTAAAATGTTATGTCCATGCAAGAAAAACAATGATTGACGATGTACTGTGTAATATTTAAATTAATCTATATTATGCAGACTAATAACAATATGTATTCACCAGTAAATATATAATACAAATACCAGTTAAATTTTGATGTGCCAGATGTGCACATTTCGGAAATTCATTCCTCATCAGTGACACTAATGCACTTGAACACAGTTTTTGTTGAGATCTCTGAATCTTAATATAAACTCTGCTTTGTAATGGTTAAATATCATGTTAGAAGTGTCAATTTTACATCATTCTTCAAAACCAAAGTTTGATTAAAAAAAACACGTTCGCACTGGTATAAATTCCAATAAATGTGTATATTCACACAAAAAAAATCTTGAAATACGATATTAAGAACATCCTCCTCATCAATGATGTCTTAATATGGAATAACTGCTACACTGTAAAAATAAAAAAAGAATATATACAAGATTGTCATAAATAAAAAAGTCACATGTTGTACTTTTGTTTCTTCTTATGTTTACAGCTTTTGCATGTCATCATAAAAAATCAACTTAAATACAAAAATGATAAAAAAAATATTGAACATCAAAAAAAGGAAAAGAAAAAGATTGTTTTGTGTATAGCATTAGTGTTAAATAACCAAATAAAAATTATATAGTAGACTTTCATGTAACGGTACATATGATTAGCCATTTACCTGTACTACTGATTCTTCTATCATTACATGGTTTTTGTCTTTCCAGAGTTTATTAAACAGACTGTAAAGATTTTAGATAATAAACTATATTATTTCATCTTTTACATTACAGGTTTAAAATCTAGAAGCGTCAAGGCTCAAGGAGTTACGGGCATATCTTGTCATTTTGAAGACTTAATCATTAGAAAAACAACCACAAACAAATCGATTTTTATTAAAAAAATAATTTTTAAAAAATGTAAATCTTTTGAAATAATCTGTTTAGCTTTTTTTCAAAAGCCTTCCTGTTCACCATAAACTGAGAACATTCCTAGCAAAAAAAAACAAATAAAAACAAAAAACGATTTATAAAATCCCTACGATACGTTTTCATTATCATGCAAAGCTACTTAAATATAGTTTTATTACGATTTAGCTTTACAGACTAATGTATATTTTCCAGAACTTCCCTTAGCATCTAAAGTCTCCACCTTAGGTTTTTCTCTACAAGTTTTTTTCAACCATTTTTGGTTGTTTTTCAATTGTTTTTCAATTGTTAATTTATTTAATAATGTGCGTGTCATATTTTACTCCAACAAGTAAAACTTTTTTTTAATTAAAGCTTTTTCGCCTGCTTTGAACGCATTACTCTTCAATTTTTTTTGCCTTTTTCCTATTGGATAATTTTTTAATATAACTTGATATTTAACTCCATTATACACTTACTGTTTTACTTGCAAGATTCAAAAACCTTGAAAATCAGAGCTTTCTTCATCAAGTATGTCTTTAACATGGGTCTCATCATCATCCTGGTCTTTATTACTGGTTGTAATACTTGCTCCTGTTCCTGTAGCCACATTGTCACAATTATCTATGTTATAAATCATTAAAGATCCAATATGGGTAACTGCAAAATCAACATAAAAAAGTTTATAGACGCGCAAACCTCTGATGGTCATACTTATAAAACATTAAAATTATTGACCCCATATGCAACCCAAGTTTGTTGTTAATTAAGTTTGTTGCAATGTTAACCATCAGATTTAGGCAGAGAACAAGGTTATTAATCTATATGAATCAATCTTAGATAAAGTCTATGTATGCTGTGTATGCGCGAGATATGTCAGTATGTATCAAGTTCACTTAGGGTACCATTTTTGTAACAGTGCTAGCTCACCGAATCAGTATGCCACAGAAACCATACTATTCCACAGTTCATAATCTTAGTACTGGATAAACCAGTCGATACACTGTCGGCGAATAATATAATAACCTTGACGTCGCCAGTTAAAATGCATCAGTGGGACACCCATGCATTACATTTTGATACTAGTAATACATTGTTTGATTTCTCCTTCATACGAAGAAAATAATAATCCATGTTGAAAGGTTTGAGATGCACGTAGAAGGAAAACTTATGAAACCAGTAACAAAAACGTGTTAAAGACAGTAATATACTGCTTTGTCACTTATGATGTCATTAGTCGACCAAAGACTAAGTTTTCAAAACTATGTAATTATTTTGAAAACATTAATATTACAACTTATGAGAAACTTTGTCAATACAGTAGTTGATATATTAAGGAAGACACATGGACATTAATACACGAGATCCTTTGATTATCAGTTGCTTTAATGTTACGTCAATTCGTTTTTACAAGTACGCAACTAAAATTGATTCTATTACAATACAGATATTATCTCCAAGAAAAATTAATTTACTGTTGAGAAACCGTCTTATATAATAGAATGTAACGATCTCAATGTGAGTTTCCTTTATTCCTAACACTGAACATTCAAGCATTTTCATTGTAAGCAATTCTGTTTCTTTCCAATATACATATGGCATATAAAAAACATCATGTTTAAATTACTAGCAGAAAGTAAATGAAGTCTGAATTATGAAAGTGAAAAAACTACAGGATTAAAACCACATGTTACAAAAGTAAACTGCCGTGCTGTTTACTATTGTTTTCAATAAAACATACCATGACGTTCCTCTTGCTTCTCTGTCAGCCTTTGTCTTTCTTCTTGATTGCCATCTAAAAAGAAAACAACAATGTATTTTAACTTATATACAAAGTGTGTTTGCAAGTAAAAGCTTTTAAACATTTTGTTCGATTGTTGAATTTATCTTCACGAAGAGGGAATAAATATCTTATATTATCTGGGTGATGTTTGGTATTAATGGAATACAGGAGAAAACATTCGTAACTTTCTATCTTAGAAAAAGAAAAAATTATAAATTTGTATTTCACACTTTAAGTTATAAAGACCATTTTTATTAATATGTAAACACACTTTGCAAAAGTGTAAATAAAGCTAGAATTTTTAGGTTGAGAATGTATTGGCCGATACTTATAAACTAAGGTAGTCAGATATACCAGGTTGTTTCTTTTTAATTTCTGTCATTCTTTGTCCTTCTTCTTGATTGTCATCTAAATTAGAAAGCAATAATTTTTCTTTAGTAATATACCAACTGTGTTGCAAGTCGCAACAAAGACAATCAAACCATCTAAGCTCTATACAAATTAGGTCCATTAGAAACCCAATTTTTGTCAAAGTTCTTCAGGGGCCTACTTAATCTAGTTCATGATAAAATCGAGTGGAAAAGGTGTAATTTTTTAAAAAGCAAGGCGTTCTAACGCTATCGGTTTGAAAATACCATCAACAAATTGTTAGTTATCGAAACATATTTGTTGTGTTGGGAAATAGAATTTTTCAAGAAACAATCGGTATACCAAAGGGCACAAATTGTGCACTTTTGTTTGCTGATTTGTTTCTTTATTCATACAAAACAGAATTTTTGTAAAATCTGGTCAAATCTGGAGAGATCATGCTAAATTCTTAAAACTACACATACAGATATGAAAATGACATTCCGTCTCTTACTAATCCAAATTTTGGATATGTGAATGCTATCTATCCTAGTGAGCCTGAAATAAAAGATAGGACTGAATCATCATGTTCTGCTGCATATTTGGACTAATACCTCAATTATGACACCCAAGAAAGGCGAAAGGTGTAAGACAAACGTTATAATTTCAACTTTTCTAATGTCCTTATTTATTATTTTTCTTTTTTTGCAATTATATTCCTGCTTCTCCTACGTATTGTGTGTATATTTCACCGTCAATACGGTATGGTAGAGCTTGTTTCAACTACAGGGACTTATGTTAACGAAGCGAAATGCTTACAGTTAAGTTGTTGACTAAAGGATATTGCAAGCCTAGGCTAATCAAGCCCTTGAAACGTTTTATGGTCGCATCTTAAATTTGTTATTGTTGATAAGTATGACATCACTGTATTTAAACTTATACTAGGTATATACAAAAATACCAGTTAAATTTTGATTTGCCAGATGTGCACATCTCGAAAATTCATTCCTCATCAGTGACACTAAGACCGAAAAGTTTGATACAAATAAGGAAAATAAAGTTCCAAAATAATAATATACTTCCCATAGTTCTAAGTTCTGTTTTCATTCTAAAATTTAATTATGCACGTGATGAGTGTATTTAGACACGAGATGTGCTTATCCTTCCGAAGCTCTCGATCTCGCTTGCTTTACGTGTATAATTGAATTGACTATTTTTGAAAGTTTTTACTTTATTGAGGGGGGGGGGGGTGATTTGGACATGGACTGGTATGTTTGCGTTTCAATTAAGGCTTTCCCTTGTCTTATGCCTCTGTTTGTTGTCTAGTAACCAATACAATAGGCTGAGTGGTCCATGATGTTTATTTGCATTTTTTCAGGTCAGTGTATTAGCAGTCTAACGGTCAATCAAATGAATCTTTAAAACACTTTTGTTAAACCTGCATACTCTCAATGCTTCCGCTCATGTACTTATAACTGCATAATTTCAAATATTTTCAGCCAAAGCAAAACTTTTGTCTTACATACAGGTGGTAGATTTTTTATGGTGTAGGAAACAAAAGAAGCTGAAGAAATACACCGGCCATCGGCAGCGAACTAATTGATCTTCAATGGTGTGTCCTAGTTGGATTCAAACTTTGGTACCACCAGTGATTAATGTATAAGAAAAAGGTAAGTGCCATTTTTCCAATTATCACATATATCAAAGAAACCCATAGTTTCTTATCTTATGAAATTCATCACGTACCTGAACGATCTTTACAGCTTGCAGTTGTAACTTAAACCAAAATAAAAATAAAATACAAATAATTGTTGTGGCATTACTATTATCATTCTTACTTGGTTATAAACATATAACTCTTTTATTTAACTTTGAAATAAGTATTTAACGTCTCTAAAACACATTGACACACTGATTGTCTGTCTAAAATGTGACGTGTCTTACAAAAACATCTTTTCAGCAAGTTTTTTTATCTTAAACTTTTTTCTGTGACGTTAGGTCATGGAACATTCATTTGCTTAATGACTTTATAATATAAAAAAATCTTGAATTTAAGTCCTGAAGTCCTGAAAATGTTACAGCATTTTCTTTATAATTAAATTCATTTTGTACATTATAAAAATAAAAGTTTATAGATAGAATTTATTTTCACTCATGGAGCTAAATTAAAGCCACACCTTTTTTGTCAATTATTACGGTACGGTAGAGCTTGTTCTCACTATGGGAACTTTTTGCAACGAAGCAAATTACTTACAATTAAATTGTTGACACAAGGATATTGCAAGCATAGGCTAATCAGGGCCCTTAAAAAGTTTTATGGCTGTCATCACAATATTGTTGATAAGTATGTAGTCACTGTATCCCAACTTATACTGGATATATTTGACTTACCATAGTTCTTTGTTCCTTTCATTCTCAAAACTGACTTGCACGTGACGGGTGTAGCTAGCTAAACAGGAGGTGCTTAGCCTCCCGGAGCACCGGCCTCACTTCCTTGATGGAAGTTCACGTGTATCACCTATTTTGCCAGTTTGCAAAGTTTTTACTTTGTTTTTGGGATTGTGATATGGACAAGGACTGGTATGTTTGTTTTATTTATATCCCATGAGCCAAGATATGGGCAGGTATATGTATAGTTACCCATAAGGAAACGAGGCGGGGGCAAAAGGTGTAAGATTAGAGTTATATAAACATCTATTCTGATCTTCTGAAAAACGGATTGTCTAAAGCAGCAAGAGATTTTAAAGAAAAGTTCAAATATTTAAGACATATCTTGTCATTCACCTAACCTGAAAAAGAGGTTAGTTAATGTCTATATCCTGGTTAGGCTCCTAGATAGAAAAACTCAGAAATATCATTTTACCAGGAAATATCTTAGTAGAATAGAAATCTAAGGGGCAAAATTGAGTAATTAATGTAAAACTGTACTTACATCTATTATATGGTTTGTGAAAGTAACAGTACGAAGCTAAAAAATGGAAAACTTTTATTTAGAAATTTGATAAGTATGGTTTTTCAAAAACATTCAGCTATCTCTTTCATAAGCAACCATAAAACTTTAGTTTTTTTCAAACCAAAATTTAAAGATTTTAAATCAATCGCAATAAATTTTCAAAAAAAAACTTAAAATATATCTTTTTTATAAATAGTAGAGAAATAATTTCTTTCAGTTTGACATTGTTTTTTTCACTGTTTCTAAAAAATCGTCAAGCCTTATTAATAAAATCCCGGATTCCGTAACCGAGGATAAGGTAATACAATGCATAAACTTTTTTCTTATTTGTGACAAATTTCGCCACAAGTTGGTATTAACAATTCCTATCAATTAAGAAATTAAGTTTAAAAAATATTTATCTAATTATTCTGGTTTTGAAAATCCCTTTTAAGTTCTTTTTTTTTTTTTTTTTGAACATTTTGCAAGGATGCAGACTCATATTTTTCAAAAAACAATTTCAAAGCAACCACGCAATCATTAAAAAAGACCAAACGCAATAGTTTCTATTTATCAAATTTGATTATATCATACCTAATATGATTAATAATATAAGACTAATAACGGAACTAAAAGCAACAAAAATTCTTGTTGCCGTCGATATGTTGTCTGAAGTCTTTGGATTATTCGACGAAGTGCTTGCTGAGAAAGTTGATGTATCTGCTGATGATGCAAGAACTGAAATGAAAATTAAAAATTAAAATCAAAGTACTGAAAGTACTGAAAATTCGCTGGAACTGGTCATGTTTTGAACTGTGCATCACGAAAGCCAGGAAGCCATTTTATTGCAATTGAAGAAAAACATTAATAAAATAAAATAACAAGAGGCCCATAGGCCTTAACGCTCACCTGAGTATATGTCCAAAAGTGTTTGCAAAGCACAAAAGACAATATAATTGGTAATGAAACAAGTTTTCTCAAGTTAAGAACTCCCACAAAACTTAATCAGAAATATATCCACTCACATTTGATTTATAAGTAGCTTATATAATATGCATGAAGTAACTGTAATGCAATGAATAATTTCTAAATCATTCACAAATTTCAGTATACTGATGCAACTATGTCCTTGACCTTTGAACATTTATGACCTTGAACCATATATGATCGCCATGTCAATACCTACAATATTCTAATATACACGCCTATACAAAAACTTAACAGTTTTCAAGATAATTAGCAATTTTTGTCTTCTTTTACAGCTGTGACCTTGACCTTTGTACATATGACCTTAAACCATATATCAAAATATTCGTCATATCAATACCTACAATATTCTAATATATATATGCCTATACAAAAAATTAACAGTTTTCAAGATTATTAGCAATTTAAGTCTACTTTTGCAGCTGTGAACTTGACCCTTGAACATATGACCTTGAACCATACATTAAAATGATCATTGTCACAATACCTACAATATTCTAATATACATGCCTATACAAAAAGTTAACAGTTTTCAAGATAATTAGCAATTTTAGTATTTATAAGCCAAAAATAACATTTCAGGGGCAACAACTCCTACATGGATTATCATATAGTTATGAAACTTGGTACCTTTTTAAATTTTGTCATGCTGAACATTTTTACAATGTTTTGATTTCATATTTCTCTTAATATTTGCAAGAAAATTACCTAAAACTGCATAAATCACAAATTAGGTCATGACCTTGATTTGTGACCTTGACCCTAATTTAAAGGTCATTTCAAGAAAAAGTCAAAACTGAAAACCTCATGTCATTATCTGTTCAAATAGTGAAGTTATAACAGCTTGAAGTCATTTTACGAAATTTTTAAAATTAATCACAAAAACGCGTAACCCATTTTTCGACCAAATTTCACAAAATGAACAAACTGTAGTCTAAGGACCCTAGAGAAGCCAAATATCACATCAGATTTTTTCTCCCATCATTACTTTCGGAGAAAAAGATTTTTTAAGAATTTTGAACCCCTTGGTCACCTTGACCTAGTTTTGGTAGCCATGGCAACGCCATGCACAAATCTGAATTGCACCGGCCCATATATGCTTCTGAGTAAGTATCATTGAAATCTGCCCAGCAGTTTTGGAGGAGAAGTCAAAAATAGATGTAACGACGCACACACGCACGCACGCACGCACGCACATAAACACGCTGCGCCATGCCATTAGATCACATGACCTTTCGGTCAGGTGAGCTAAAAATTGAAAACCCCACATTAAAATCTTTTAATATAGTTAAGATATAAAAATAAAACACAAACATACCAGTCCTTGTCCATATCACAATCCCAAAAACAAAGTAAAAACTTTGCAAACTGGCAAAATATGTTATACACATGAACTTCCATCAAGGAAGTAAGGCCAGGTGCTCCGGAAGGGTAAGCACCTCCTGTCTAGCTAGCTACACCCGTCACGTGCAAGTCAATTTTTAGAATGAAACAAAAAAAATGCATTAAAAAAAATGGTGAAAAATGAACCAAGAAACAAGAGGTCCATGCGACTTAACGGTCACCTAAAACATTGTTTGCAAAATGCAACAGACAGAAACTCTTCCAAGTTTTCTCAAGTTTGAGGCTGTCACAATACTTAATCAGAAATATCTAGTCACATTTCATTTAAAAGCACCTAATATGTATGTAGCAACTAAATTACACTTAATAGTTTTCAAACCATTAACCATTCAGTATACTTATGCAGCTATGTCCTTGACTTTTTAACCTTTGACTTTGAACCATATATCTAATAAAAATAAAACAAACATACCAGTCCTTGTCCATATCACAATCCCAAAAACAAAGTAAAAACTTTGCAAACTGGCAAAATATGCTATACACGTGAACTTCCATCAAGGAAGTGAGGCCAGGTGCTCCGGAAGGGTAAGCACCTCCTTTCTAACTAGCTACACCCGTCATGTGCAAGTCAAATTTGAGAATGAAAGGAAAAAAGTGCATATCTAACTGATATTCATATCAATACCTACAATATTCTTATATACATGCCTATACAAAAAGTTAATGGTAAGAATTTTTTTTCATGCAGCTGTGACCTTGACCTTTTAACAAACGACCATCAAAATTATTATCATATCAACAGCTAAAATATTCTAATATATATAAAAGTTAATAGTTTTCAAGATAATTAGCAACTTAATCCCATGCAACTATGACCTTGACCCTTGAACATATGTCCATGAACCATGTATATGCATTCATCAAAATAATTGCCATATCAATACCTACAGTATTCTAATATACATGCCTATACAAAAAGTTAAAAATTTTAAAAAGCTAAAATTAACAATTTCAGTTTTCTTATGCAGCTATGGCCTTGAACTTTAATAATATGACTTTGAATCTAATATCAAAATGATCGTCATATCAATACCTACAACATTCTAAAATACATGTCTATACAGAACGTTTATAGTTTTCAGGCTAATTAACATTTTGAGTCTTTTTTTTCTTGACCTTTAATTTTATGAACTTGAGCCATATATCAAAATGATTATTGTATCAATATCGACGATACACGTATTCTGATATACATGCCTATACAAAAAGTTTAAAGTTTTTTTTAGATATATTGACAAGTATATAATTTTTAGCAATTGTCCCAAAAAGTAACTTGCCATTTCCCATTTGTTTAGATATGAAACAAGATGACCTAAGAAAATAATAACTGAGATGCATCTCTTGATTTTTATTGTTTTTCACTTTAAAGGGGCTCCAAAGAGCATAACTTGTTCATTTGTGCAAATCTGAAAGGCCTCACTCGGGCATGATGGTAAACAAGTTTTCTTAAATTTTACCCACTGGTTTTTGGAGGAGAAGATTAAATGCTAAAAGTTTAACGACGCATGACGCACACAAAATGGATAGCAACAGCTCAACTAAACTTTATGCTGAGGTGAGCTAAAATGTTCTTGTCACGGAAACTGAAAAATTGCTGACGTGACTTAAAAAAGAATTAACCAACCATTCAACCTTCTTATATTTTGACACAGAGCCATCAATCACTGAATCTATGTGAAATTTTAATATCACATTTTAAAAATGAATGTAAAATAAAATTTGTTTAGTATTTACTGTCTTTGTCCCAAGGTCGTAGTGTGGTGAAGTAGGTTTCAAAACTATCAAATTAAACTATGAAACAAAGATGGGGTTTTATAGGAATCACATGTTTTGTCTGTTCGCCTGTCCAATTGCAAATATCGTGTCCACTATATAACTTCTACATCCATGGATTGATTAGGATCAAACTTGAAACAAATCTTTTGAAGCATAAAACACAGTGTCGCATAAGAAGTTTAGGTATGTGTGTCAAATCTTAGATTTGACAAGAATTTGTGTCTGCTCTATGTATAATTTGAATTAGTTTCTTTACAAATCATAACGAGACATAATCGTTCAAAAAGGTCAAAGTCACAAAGTAAAATCTTGGATAAAGCATTAAACCGTGTGTCCTCTCCATAATTTTCGGTTTTATGGACCGATTTTTATCAAACTCAAAACAAATATAAACAATTACGTGACAACAAACAATATGTGTACATAATTGGGATGAAAAAAAAGTCGACAATATTGGGGACCGAGTATTTGTTTCTCAAAAAATTGCTCTGATTTAACTACATGGAATGTGGAATATATTAAACAATAAAATGGTTAAATTGTGGTCATCTCTCTCTCTCTCTCTCTTTCTCTCTCTCTCTCGTATGTTTTAAGAGTTCAGATCTATTTAAGTATGGGTAATTTTACCTGTTGTTGGTCTTAATGTTGTTTCAGTCACATCATGAGAACTGCAAAACAGATCAGTAAATTAGTTTAACAGAATAAACTTACTGCTTGATTAAGATAACAAATAATAACATAAATGGTGAACAGTCAAATAAATAAATAAATAAATAAAATAATTAAAAAAAAATAAAGCAATCATTTAAGATGCTAATTTGACTTGGGTTCTGTAGTGATGCTTTTAGCTTTAGTCAAGATCTTTTCAATTATATAAAAAAAATAGTATCCTTAGGTCGAAGTGGGTGACGAAGAAAGCGGTATGCCTGCAAACCGACAAATGTTCTCACAATAGGATCTGACCGAGTTTGATTTAAACCTAAAGATTAATGCACTGTGATCTGTAATACCTTAGCCACCGAGGTCCTCACATGCCAAGTGCCTTCTTTAAAATACTCATAATCATTATTTAACAATTGAACCGTTTTAAATGATGTTCATTGTCAATTGAATGCAAAAACTTTGCAAGCAAACTGAATAACGCTTGTTTGCGCGCTTTGATTGGTTTGACTGGCAAGTTGAAGGTGCAAGAACTGAAGTTAAAATTTGCAAAGAAGTTCGGAGTGAAAGTAATGAATGTCATTGATATTGTGCATCAATTAAACCGTTCTTGTAAAATCTCGTAAATGCGCATTTTAGCATTGTCTCGAATGTAAACAAATATGATGTAGCAGCCATGTTTGTTTACCTTTGATATTGTGGTTCCGGATTGTGCTTTTTATTTGTATTCATACACGGAATTACGTTGTTTTTGTGATTTATAGTCTACTTGCAATTGGAGAAATGGTAATTTCACAAGGCAAATGAAAATATATATGGATGTTAACAAAGACATTAAAATATTTGTGATCAATATGAATTATAAGAGAATGATAGAAGTAGTCTTTATTTGGAATCCTGAGTTTCTTTTATCACCATTGTAAAAAACAAATTCGTGAAACAAAGGCGTCTTGATCCCTAGATAAGTCAGATTTTAATTTTTTCAGTAAGTAACTGGAAGTCATATGATGTTGTTATAATGTTAAAAGTATTTGCTGAAAATATACAATGAATCTAAATGCTTTTCTCTTAGCACACACGTGTTGGTGAACAAAACAATACCAAAGCAACTTAAAAATGACTTAACACAAACAACCAATTAGAAAAAACATATGAATGCTATTTGAAAATTTTGAACGTATCTAAATAACACCATTTTTAAAAAATATATATAGTACATGACACGAACTACACACTTCGAGCCGTGTTCTACATACCTGGTGGTGGAACAGTCTGATGTTTCGCATTTTTTAACACATTGGTATACTGCAAAAGAAAAATATGATTAATAAATATGTGAAATCGTGTTATGAAGGTAATTTTAAAAATGAATTAAGAAGGATTTCAAAACACTGTAGAAGGGCATACAAGTACACACACACACACACACACACACACACACACACACACGAAATAATAATAATAATTAAGACAGAAAAGCAATTTGCACTCAAAATTTTGTGGAGGAGTGTAAAGGGCAACGTTTAAAAGGTCCAGAACATTATCAATTAAAGAGGCTTATTTTTCAGATCATAGAAACAGAGGTTTTAAAAATTGATAATAATAGCATGGTTTCTTCAATGTTATATACAATTATATTTCCCAATGTAAGATGCGAGAAGCACGACCCGAATTATGCCATCAAAATAGCTTGAGAAACAAAAATGTAATACTCCGTCCGCTTTTTTCAAATCATTAAATAATGTGATAATCGTGAGAACCGCCACAGTTTCACAATCATTCATTTGAGGTGAAGGTTTTTGAAACTGGTGTCTGAAGCACTTAGCACTTAAGTACTGTGTTTTAATATATATATATATATATATATATATATATATATATATATATATATATATATATATATATATATATATATATATATATGTATATATATATATATCCTGAGTAAAATTCTGAGTTAATTTTAAAACTGCTTTCAGTATAGCACTCCAAAAATTTAGCGGAATTTAATGGAAACGATATGAGTTAATATTCCAAACTTATTAATCAGATCAGACGGATAGTGGTTATAGTAAAATACAAAAACTTTACGACGATTAAACATTTCTTTAGACAACATTTTTGTTGTGTTTGGCAAAATAATTTTTTAACAAACAATCGGTATACCAATGGGCACAAACTGTGTACCTTTGTTGCTGATTTGTTTCTTTATTCATATGAATCAAAAACCTTGTCTAATCTGGGGAAAAGATTGTCGCTAAATCATTTAACTACATAAACAGATACAAAGATGACGTTCTCTCTCTAAATATTCCCAAATTTTGAGAATATGTGAATGCCATATATCTAATTGAGCTTGAAATAAAAGACACGAATGATTCTTCAGGTTCTGCTCTATATTTGGACTGATACCTCAATTATGACACCCATAAAAGTTACATCTGAAGCTATACGACAAACGTGATGACATTAATTTTTATATTGTCAATTCTTCGTTTCTTTGCAGTAATATCCCTGCTTCTCCTGCGTATGGTGTATATGTTTCACAGTTAATACGTTATGGTAGAGCTTGTTCCCACTATAGAGACTTTCTACAACGAAGCAAATTGCTTACAATTAAATTGCTGACGCAAGAATATTGCAAGCCTAGGTTAATCAAGGCCCTTAAAAAGTTTTGTGGCCGTCATCACAGTAGTGTTAATAAGTATGTAGTCACTGTTTCCATACTTAAACTGAATATATATGACTTACCATAGTTCCTTGTTCCTTTCATTCTAAATATTGACTTACACGTGACGGGTGTAGCCAGCTAGACTGGAGGTGCTTACCCTTCCGGAGCACCCAGCCTCACTTCTTTGATGGAAGTTCACGTGTATTACTTAATTTGCAAGCTGTCAAAGTTTTTACTTTGTTTTTGGGATTGCGATTTGGACAAGGACTGGTATGTTCGTGTTTTAATTGATGAGAACTTACCTTCATTCAGCACAAATCCAAGATCACATTTTTTCGGCCAGCAATCACATGACCTATCGGTATCCGGACAACAAGTCATCTTATTACTTGGACTGTCTCCATATATTTTAATGACCATGCCTTTACTGATATCACACTTACACCTGCGGTCTTCAGTTTTGGAACCATCTTCACAAACCAGTTGACCAATATCGTTACACTGTTTTCTTTTAAAGCAGTTATTTAATTCACTGGACTTCAGATACTTGTCTTGATATGTATTTCCTACACACTCTTGGAGTACAATGCCATATGGATAAAGTTCAAAAGCAGGATATTTACCTGAAATATGTAGGTATAAAAGCATCGTAAGACATAGTTCTTTAACTTTCAAGATCATTGGCGGATTCAAGGTAAGGTGGTTGCAGGAGTTGCAAAACAATCAAGAGGATAAGAGAGAAGAGAAATGTGACAGAAGGTCCCCAGATAAAAATTGTTTTCGCCGAGGGATTTGCCCTCTGGGCCCTAATCAGGTCTTTAGCCAGCTAGTACCCTAAAATGCTCCAAGATCCATCGCAAAAGGACAAGAATATCGACTGGTTTACTTTGTGCCAGGATAATGTGACTGGGGAAGTGATGTATTTGTTTGCGGCATTATGACTCGATGAGCTAGCAGTTTGACAAAAAAAGTCGACCTGAGTGCGCGCTAGGACAAGCCAGACAATAATTAACACCACACTTTATGTTTAGCATACACCGAACTTCTTCTTAGACTGATTCCCAGAGATTAAAACTACTTTTCGTCGCGAACAGTTTAGAAATTGTTGTTGCGATGCTGAATAAGATTATAACCAACCAACAAACTTGTTTGAAATAAATTTACCCAATTATGCCAATAGTAATGTCGTTGATTTTCGTGGTGTTTAATTATGCTACGCGATTTTATACAATTTGTTATCCGTCATCGTCCGGTTATATTTCAATAACTTTGCAAAAATTGAAAACCAATCCTTATAATTACAAACGTTGTCTCTTTATTAAAATGTTCGATATCAGTATCGAAACATTGAACTATTCTGTGTACAGTGGCACATTGATACAATGTGACATTGTTTACGTTGGCTGTGGCACACTTAGATGGCCGCCAAATGAGGTAACATCTGTTAACACAAAGTAGGTCAACGAACAATTTTTGATTAATAAAAAGACACAGTGATTCAACAAGGTTTGATTTTTTTATTACGAATTTTTAAATGTTGTTACTTCATTTTTAAAAGAAAATGTGTAAATTTTTACTGTCACTGATACGTGACGCAACATGTCGTTATTTCGGCACCAAGTCATTTCGGTACCGAGTCAATTCGGCACCGGCAATAGGTCATTCGAAAAATAGCTAAGACCACAGAAGATCGTAATTAACAACTAAAAACAATAATAATAATCATCATCATCATCATCATCTTTAGCTTGTGTTGTATTTATATGTTCCACAAGCCTGATCCGCACACTTCAAAAGAAATTCTTATCAAACTTCCTAATACCTTTACAAACATAATAAGGTCTTTTCAGACTCATATCACTTGCTTCCTGCGGCCTTTGGTACCCGACTTCAAAGAAGTTAATCTATGAGTCATGATAATTATACATGGTCTATTGATCCGTGTCATAATATGTAGGATAACTGACTTTAAATAGGTGCCGAAATGACTGTTTACAGTGGTGCTGAATTGACTTAGTGCCGAAATGACTTGATACCTCGTGTCAGAACTTACTAAAAAGTTTGCCGAAAACCGACATGCTTGTAAGTAAACAGTTGGTATTTTACACCGTAGAAAGGCATCATCGGATGGCACATCTATTGCTTTGAGGAATGGCGAAGCACCTAACAAAAAATGGTCGAATTTGTTCGCCGTAAGCAGCTTTGCTAACCAGCAGTAAGTTACCGACGGATTTTGTTTTTCAGCAAATTTAAGGTCATCCATTTAATTTTACTAGTTGCATATTATTATTATTAACTAATTCTTACATATTATTGTGAAACACGGATAATATTTTTTTCAGTTCTTTAATTGTTTAATCATTTCAAGCCTTTTAAAATGCCGCGAGTGTTGATCTACTTTGCTGTTTGTGTGTCGCCATTGTAAACATTAATAACAGCGGAAAACACCGAAAGTAGTTCGGCAAAAGTGCAAAGTTATACGAAAATAAATTGTCAAAAATGACGTCATTCAGAATACATCGACCAACCAAAACACAATAAAATCGGACATCACGCGCAGTTTATAATTATATTTTGTTGCCTTCGTGAATAACATCAAGCACGGATTTAAATGTCGTTGAAATAATATATAAAACAAGGTAAATTATAAACCGAAAACTGAAAATTGAAAGGTTTACGACTCCACAAAATTGTGTTTTTCTTAGAAACAGGATAACTGGGTCCACAAAAATTAATGACGTCACGCCACGGTAAAGTGGGATACTTCTGTGATGCATTTATCAATTAGTTTTTTTTTTTTTTTTTTTTTTTAGCAAACTACATGTATGTGGATAAAGATAATATTACCGATGTTAATGTTCGTTATAACATACCGGGTCGAACTGTGATGAAATCTCCACAAAATTCATAAAAAATATCCCTGTTATTTACATCATGTAGGCAGTGATAATATTCTTCATTTTCACATTTTCTTGACGCTTCCATAGCCCAATCGTACGATGTTGATTCCAAACATTTTTCAATCTTCTGAAACTTTTTGACAATGTAAGCATCGGCAAATAAACTAAAAAACTGTATAAAAACAATAAAGTATTAATCCATTAAACAGTTATGTGAAATTTTAAATGTTTTGTTTTATAAAAACAATAAAGTATTAATCCATTAAACAGTTATGTGAAATTTTGAATGTTTTGTTTGATAAAAACAATAAAGTATTAATCCATTAAACAGTTATGTGAAATTTTGAATGTTTTGTTTGATAAAAACAATAAAGTATTAATCCATTAAACAGTTATGTGAAATTTTGAATGTTTTGTTTTATAAAAACAATGAAGTATTAATCCATTAAACAGTTATGTGA
Organism: Tegillarca granosa; assembly: GCA_029721355.1. Classification (NCBI taxonomy): domain Eukaryota; kingdom Metazoa; phylum Mollusca; class Bivalvia; order Arcoida; family Arcidae; genus Tegillarca; species Tegillarca granosa. The sequence goes on from CM056608.1 coordinate 933,754, forward strand.
AATTTTGAATGTTTTGTTTTATAAAAACAATAAAGTATTAATCCATTAAACAGTTTAGTGAAATTTTGAATGCTTTGTTTTATAAAAACAATAAAGTATTAATCCATTAAACAGTTATGTGAAATTTTGAATGTTTTGTTTTATAAAAACAATAAAGTATTAATCCATTAAACAGTTGTTCATATTGTCATATGTGAAATTTTGAATGTTTTGTTTTATGAAAATTTAAAATTTCGCATATGACAATATATTTAAATTAACGCTGTCCATACATTCAATGATGTAGTTATAAGCAATGAGACCTAGTCTCGTTTTAATAATCACAAGATTTTCTAAATGAAATATTAATATTTTTTCAATTTCAAAATATTAATCGGTTTAAGGGTCATATTGAAGATCAAATTCATCACACGACATCTTAATATTAGATTAAAAATTTGTTCAAGAAACGACTTTGAAACTTGTTCCATTTTAGTTCAATTTAAATTTAGAAAAATTTAGTTTCAAAATATACAGGAATTTCATGCGTCAAGTTGACTATAATTTTTAAACGCATATTCTAAATACATTAATTACCTTTATGTAGGATAACTGACTTTAAATAGGTGCCGAAATGACTGTTTACAGTGGTGCTGAATTGACTTAGTGCCGAAACCCGATAAGCGAGAGTGTACATGTGCAATTAAAGTTTTTTTAATTTTTTTTTTTTTTTATTTATTTTTTGCTCTAGGCATTTTCCGATTTTTTTAAAAATTATATAAAATAAGAATTTATCTATTTCATTCATTTCTTTTTTAATAATTATACATAAATATATTTATTTATTCATTTATTATTTTTTTTATTTATTTTATCTATCTTTTCATTTACCTTGAAATTTTGATACAACGATAATCATGTTGTTAGTTATCTTATATACAGAGTCTATTATAAGACAAAAATGTAAACAAGAAGCTTAAGAGCCTTAACGCTCACCTGAGAATATTGCCCCAACTGTTTGCAAAGTATAATAGACAACAGCAGCGATTTCAGACACTATCCAAGTTTTACCAAGTTTTGACCCCACCGTAAAACAGCACTTACTCACAAATATCTATTCATTATTTCATTAATAAATAGCTAAAGTACGTGCAGTAACTAAAGTACAATGAATAATATCCAGGATAATAAACCATTTCAGTATACTTATGTAGTTATGACCTTGACCTTTAAACCCACAACCTAAAACTATATATAAAAATCATCGCCATAGCAATATCGACAATATTCAATGCCTATACAAAAAGTTTATAGCTTTTGAAAATTCATTTTAATGCAGCTATGACCTTGACTTTTGAAACTATGAACTTACGTCATATCTAAATTGTCGCAATATTAACACATGCAATATTCTAATATACATGCTGATACAAGAAGTTGATACTTTTCAAGACAATTTACAATTTCGGTCTTTTTATGCAGCTATGACCTTGAACTTAAACTATGACATTAACCCATATAATAAAACGATGGCCATATCAATATCAAACATTTTCTAATACACATGCCTTTACAGTAAAGTTTTTGTTTTAAAGATAATTAACAATTTCATTCTTCATATGCAGCTATGACCTTGACCTTTAAATTATATATCAAAATGACCTTGAAACTAATATAAAAATCACTGTTGTATCAATACCTACAATATTCTTATATACATGCCTATACAAAAGATTAATAGCTTTACAAATTAATTGACAAATAAAGTATACCGTTTTAACCGTTTTTAACCATTTCCTATTGGTACCTTGCCATTTCCCTATTTTAAGGCCCCTGGCTTTTTGCAAATCTGAAACTAAATGGCCTAATAATATTAAACAGTAAATAACTAAGGTATATCTCTTGTATATTCAGAGGTAAATATTTATAAAGTTTTTTCTGATGTCCCTCTTATGGGGCTCCAAGGGGACATAACTCCTTCATTTGTGTAAATCACCCAACAGATATGGCGGTACCAAAGTTTAATTAAATTTGGCCTAGTGATATTTGAGGAGAGGAATAAAATATGAAAAATTTACGCACGACGGACAAATATGGAATGCAATAGCTTTCAGCTCATGTAAGTTAATAACACTAAAAAGAATAAACTTGACTAAATACATACCGTAATACTAAAGAACAAAAATGACAGTTCCGGATACATTTGGAATTATTTTATCCATATTTACAAATAAACTAAAAAATAAAAATAGAAACATAAGGTAAAGCACATAGTGGTGGTGAGTGTGTGCAAAATGCAAGATATCTAGACATAAAAAAAATCGGGCATAGAAATCAGACATAAGATAGACACAGAGAAACCAGACAAGAGGAAATCTGACACATGATAAAAACGCAGAGACATCAGACAAGGTGAAATCTGACACATAATAAAAACACAGAGACATCAGACAAGAGGAAATCAGACACATTTTAAAAACACAGAGACATCAAACAAGGTGAAATCAGACACATGACAAAAACACAGAGACATCAGACAAGGTGAAATCAGACACATTTTAAAAACACAGAGACATGAAACGAGGTGAAATCAGACTCGTGATTCCACACAGGAAATCAGACATAAAATCAGACACAGAGACATCAGACAAAGTGAAATCAGACGCGTAATAAAAACACAGAGACATCAGACAAAGTGAAATCAGACATTATAAAAACACAGAGACATCAGACAAGGTGAAATCAGACACGTGATACGATACAGAAAACTGGACATAAAAACAGACACGGAGACATCAGACAAGGGGAAATCAGACACGTGATACGATACAGAAAACCAGACATAAAACACACACAAAGACATCAGACAAGGTGAAATCAGACACGTGATAAAAACACAGAGACATCAAACAAGGTGAATCAGAGACATTATAAAAACACAGAGACATCAGACAAGGGGAAATCAGACACGTGATACGACACAGAAAACCAGCTAAAAAAACAGACGCAGAGAAATCAGACAAGGGGAAATCAGACACGTGATACGACACAGAAAACAAGAAATAAAAACAGACAGAGAGAAATCAAACAAGGTGAAATCAGTCACGTGATAAAAACACAGAGACATCAAACAAGGTGAAATCAGACACGTGATACGACACAGAAAACAAGAAATAAAAACAGACACAGAGATATCAGACAAGGTGAAATCAGACACGTGATAAAACACAGAGACATCAGACAAGGTGAAATCAGACACGTGACAAAAACACAGAGACATCAGACAAGGTGAAATCAGACACGTGATACGACACTAAAAACAAGAAATAAAAGACGCAGAGAAATCAGACAAGAGAAAATCAGACAAGTGATAATAACACAGAGACATCAGACAAGGGGAAATCAGACACGTCATAAAAACACATAGACATCAGACAAGGTGAAATCAGACACGTGATTAAAACACAGAGACATCAGACAAGGTGAAATCAAACACGTAATACAAACAAGAGACATTAGACAAGGGGAGATAAGACACGTGATACGATACAGAAAACCGGACATAAAAACAGACACAGAGAGATCAGACAAGGGGAAATCAGACACGTGATAAAAACACAGAGACATCAGACAAGGTGAAATCAGACATGTAATAAAAACACAGAGACATTAGAAAGGGGAAATCAGACACGTGATAAAAACACAGAGATATCAGACAAGGGAAAGTCAGACACGTGATAAAAACACAGAGACATCAGACAAGGGGAAATCAGACACGTGATAAAAACACAGAGACATCAGACAACGGGAAATCAGACGCGTGATAAAAACACAGAGACATCAGACAATGGGAAATCAGACGCGTGATAAAAGCACTGAGACATCAGACAATGGGAAATCAGACGCGTGATAAAAACACAGAGACATCAAACAAGGTGAAATCAGACTCAAGATTCGACACAGAAAACCGGACATAAAAACAGACACAGATCATCAGACAAGGTGAAATCAGACACGCAATAAAAATTCAGAGACACATTCTACATAAAGCAACATGGGGTTTCCCCGCATTGGAAAACCATAAAACATGTCTCAACTTGTTTTGAAATAAATAAATCATTCAATCAATCAATAAATCAATAAATAAATCAGTTATTTAATTAAAAAGGGATGATGCTTTAGCTGGTGCTAGGTCAAGCGGTGCATTCATTCTCCCTTGTAGGTTTCACAGTCACACAGGGCATTTATGTCGTTGGTTAGAAACCTCAGACATGTTGGGAGCTCAAGGTTTCGACAGGTTTCCATGTTAAGTCTCTTGGGGGAAGTTGGTGTTGAGTCCGTGGTTTCTATACTAATCTTGAACATCTTGACCTTGTTTTAGATTAATCCATAGAGATTTATAACCTTGACCTCGCTGAAAATCTGCTGATGCGACGTTAAACAACACACAACAACAATACACGTTATGTTTTTCTCTTTCAACTTGATAAATGTGTCAACACAAACATCAAAAATACAGTAATGTATATAAAACACACACACACACACACACACACGGATTCGGATAATTGATCAGTAAATCCTTCATGAGAGAGAGAGAGAGAGAGAGAGAGAGAGAGAGAGAGAGAGAGAGAGAGGTTAGTAACGTATTTTGTTTAGTTTCATTACTTCCTTGTTTTAAGTTCAAGAAGTAGTACAAGATAGATATAATGATACTAACCTGTCTGTTTACAATTATAAGAACTCCCTACCCAGACAGCATGTCAACGTTGGGCCAATGTTGGGATATGGTTGTACCGTTGGGCGACCGTTGGCATTGGATTTCCAATGTTGGACCAACGTTGGGCCAACATTGTCATTTCAATGTTGGATTAACAACGTTGGGCCAACATTGTCATTTCAATGTTGGATTAACAACGTTGGTCCAACGTTGGGTCAGCGTAGTAATTTTAAAGTATTAATCTAACATTGGAACAACATTGTAAATCCAGTGTTAGATTAACAGCATTAGTGTAATGTTGGGCCAATGTTGTAAGTCCAACATTGGATCAGTGTTGTAATAAACACCAACAGTATCATGGTGCAAAGTACGTCCTCATTTTATGTTAGACAACACATTTTTGGGCAATATGATATATATATATATATATATATATATATATATATATATATATATATATATATATATATATATATATATATTAAATTATAGGACTTTATCTGTTTAATGTTTAGTTTTGTTTCATTTAATTAATTAATTTGTTTGTTTGTTTGTTTTATTGATTTTTTTCTTTTATATTATCTATTTATTTTATACATGTATTGCATTTATTTTATCAAATAATATTACTTTCATGTGCTAATTTTTTATTTCTATATAAAATGGGATACTCAAAACATAGGCAAAACATTACATCTGATACTAAGGATATATATTTTGATTTTATCCAAGATAAATGATGTTATACAAATATACAATAATACAAAGAACTTGATTTGCTTGATTTTCAAAAACTTGAAATTGTTTACTTAAATCCCAAATAGAAGTTTTTCAAATGAGAAAGGTTTAAAAAGAATTTTTTGTGTGTTGAATGATCAGTAAAATCCCTGAGGCTTCTACCAGTAATTGAGTTTTGGTCATTTCCCCTCATAAATATATTGACACTAGTCTGACCATTGTCCTTCCAACTATCACATTCACATCAAGAACTATTTAATTACTAGATAGGGTTAGTGCACACAATAGCATTGCCAGATAGAGTGAGATTGTAACAACTGTTACCTGAGGTAGTTTGATTTGAACTTTGGAATATTCAAATTTTCAAGAGAAGGTTGATGTGCTGGTGAGTATAATTATTATGAAATAATACTAGTAATCTCTCTCTCTCTCTCTCTCTCTCTCTCTCTCTCTCATACAATGTATGAAACATTGCCATTCTTACATAGTACATAATTAGTATATTCTGTTTTTTAAAAACATGCTAGATAAGAGACACCTTATATGTTAAACATTAGAAAATAACAAACGGAACTACGAAATTTTAAAAAAAAGATACATTATGGTTAATTTACATGTGTTATTGGTATTAAAACATCCCAGTGGATTTTTCACAAAAGCATATGATCTTATTTCCATTTGGGATGTCTTTGAAATTAAAAATGCCTATTTCTTACTAAATCTACCTATCATGTTTAAATTTTAAAAACTACTTAACCTCCAAACTATGAGCTGAATTGAAAACAATATTTATTTATTTATTTATTTATTTATTTATTTATTCTTCCTATTATTATATGTATTACACAGATTATCAAATATGCATCAAGTAAGAATTAATTTGTAAATGTATAGTCTATGTTTATTAATTAATTAATTTATTTATTTATTCATTCATTTATTTATTTATTTATTTATTTATTTATTCTATCTATCTATGTATTTATACCTTCATTCTTCCTATTATTCTTCCTAATTATTATTATTATTGTTGTTGTTGTTTTGTACCGATCATCAAACACAGATCAAGTCAAAATAGTTACTCTTTAAATGTAGCCTTTGATTTATTTATTTATTTATTTTCCTTTTCAATTTTTTACTTGAATAAGTTCTTGAACAAAAGTACAGACTTAGGTCATATTTTGATGAAGTTGGTACTTAAAATTACTATTTTAATGGTTTTCAAAATCACTAGTATATTATATGTTACAATGTAGTATAATATATCAGTAATGGTGTTCTACAACCTAGTTCAAATATATCAACTTAAACCAAGACAGTCAGATCTGAGATGGTGGAGAAAGTCGAAGTGCTCAAAGAAAACCAACAATCTTCAAAATATTAAAATAACTTTCTGACACTTAGAACTGTTCAAGTGGTAATCAAACTATGTGGTGATAGGCATGTAAACATGCGATTTCGACTAGTAAAATACTATTATAAAGTACACTAAAACCACTAAGTACTATAATATATAATAATAATAAAAAAAAAAAAAAAAAAAAAAGCCGAAAAAGAAAAAAGATGAGCAAAAAAATTATGAATTCAAAATTTAAAAATTTAGACTTATTTTCTTGGTTCTTTTATTTTCAATGTACAAGTAACAAAACATGTCAATTTGTACATTTTGCTGCTAGTAGACTGTAAGTTGTTAGGACCAGAGTATGAAATTTAAATCTATATGTGTCTAAATCTTTTAAGTTTTCAGTTGTTTTTTTTTTTTTTTTTTCATATTTGATACAATCTGATACAAACAAGATAGATGAAACACAACGCAATAAAATATAAGGATTTCAATTAAAAACCAATAGCTAATCATTAGTAATTTACTCGTAAGTCAATTTTTTTTCAAAAATGATCTAGAATTCTGTAAATAATTTTAAATTTACACATTTTTTCTGCAAAATAGTGCCATTGGTACCTATGAAAGTGTATGTCAGTTAATAAGATTTGTTTATCATATTTATTTACCAGTATACAATTTCATTTTTAACAGATAACATGGTGGAAAGTCTGAATAGTCAACTTACAGAAAAATACAACAAAATGGAATTATACATACTAGTGATCTGACAAAGTTAGATCCTGTATCAACATCCTTGTATGCCATTGGCAATGTTGGTCACCATGAAGATTCAGAGAGTGTCAAAAAGTACAAATTTGGCAATTATTTGTGACATGTTAAATATATGTGATGGTTCCTAGGATCTTCACTGGAATTATTTATGGAATTGGAAATTTATTACAAAGTTTATGTAACAAATATTCTTCTCAAAACTTTCTTTTTGAAAGTTGGCGCTTTATATATTACAGGGATATTTTTAGAATACACTATTTAGTAGTCAGCCCATAGGAGGCTGGAATTTACAAACAACAACAGCAGCATCTTCTTTTTTTATTTTACAAAACAAACTGATAATCGCAAGTATCTTGAATACCAAATAATTCATATGTGATTTAGACAGTCTGTTTACAGTTGACATATATGATTATATGATTAATCTGTCTGTAATCCATAGTGTTTTATTTTAAATGCATGTATTAAATTGAGAAGCATATTATTATTGTTTATGATTTTCTGTTATACCAAGAATAGGGCCTTAAACCAATGTTAATCACCTTGGTCTGGTTGTTCAAGTGGTAATTATTCATAACAATTCTGAAAATGTTAGATTATTGTACTTACAAATACATGTATATATAAACTTTTAAGCTTACAATTTTTCTGACAGAAAAAGTATAAAAATGAAAAATCGTATAAACTTACACTTTGGTTGGGTTAAACACAGTGCTTTCAACAACCACACCCAGTAACCTATTTGATCAAGTACTTAAAGATATACATAGTCTTAAAGTTATGGTGTAAATGACATTGTTGGTCCAATGAAGAACAAACATACAAGTAATATGCCAATACTGGTTCCACTTTGATTTTGTATTTAACAGTGTTTGGCCAACATAACTCAAACATTATGCCAACATTGCGCCAATGTAGAACCAACATTTTGCAAACCTTGGGCCATCATAGAACCAACATTATGGCAACGTTGGGCCAACGTTGTACCAAGATTATGCCAATGTTGGCCCAACATTGGGCCAACATAGAACCAACATTGGGCCAACTTAGAACCAACATTGGGCCAACCTAGAACCAACATTATGCTAACGTTGGGCCAACGTAGAACCAACATTATGCCAACGTTGGGCCAACGTAGAACCAACATTATGCCAACGTTGGCCCAACGTAGAATCAACATTATGCCAACGTTGGGCCAACGTAGAACCAACATTATGCCAACGTTGGGCCAACGTTGGGCCAACGTAGAACCGACAAAATGCCAACGTTGGCCCAACGTAGGCCCAACATGTTGGGCCAACGTTGGGCCGCTTTGCACTTAGAACGTTGGCCCAACGTTAGTTTACAACGTTGGCCCAACGTAATAGTGAACATTGGGCCAACGTTGGCCCAACGTTATCATGCTGTCTGGGTATTTATACACATCACCATTCTTATAACAGAAAAACAGCTAACATAAGAATCCTAAAACAAACCAAATAGAATAACCACAAAAATAAATAAAATAAACATGTTTAACATTTTAACTTAGGACCGTGGATATGTCTTTCCTGTAAACGCTAAATATTTAAATAATGCACCCTTATGAGACGTTCCCGTAATACATAAATATCACGTGACCACTGAAAATTCTCACACTCTACCCTACCTGATTAGGCGACCTTTTAAAAAGAGAATAAAATTTAACCTGTAAAATATTTTTTTAATATTTATGTTTTTATTACCCGTAGAAAAGTTTAAATCTGGTGATAGAAGTGTGTCGAAAAAAAACAGCATCACACTCCCAACAAACCACCAAAAGCCGTCATATATATATGATTTTTAAAAATAAAACAAAACGCAATTAACTTGTGTCATTCGATTAAAATAGGGAAATATGACTCATAAATACGGAACCTAGTACAGTCCAGTTACGTAATAATGACAGCACAGCAGAACAGTCCGACCACAAACTCTCTAAGTAACACACACACACACACACACACACACACACACACACACACACACTTTATGTGTTATGAGTCAAATTATGTAACTTAGTTGATGATTTTAATACCAGCATTACACTCCTAAAAACCATTGTTAGGATTAAAATTTACTTACATATACATTAAAAATAGAATACAACTTTGACCTGTATACGGGTATAATCATTGGATATTATTAAGGATATAAGGTGTCATAATACGGTGACGATTGATAAGTTTTAATTTATTGAGTAATGGTGTTAAGCGTCAAGAAAATTTCACTTATATCGAGACGTCGCCAGCCATAGGCTAAGTACAGAAATTTTGTCTGTGTATTGCACTGATGGCATTATACAGCAGGGTTTGGGACCTCGTTTATTTTATGTTCCCAACCGAAAGAACAGTGACTTTCATTGTAATGCCGAGTGCTTGGAGAAAGAACAGTCGCCACTCGCTTTCAAGTCTTGGGTCAGACCCGGTCGGGGTTCGAACCTACAACCTCATTTTAATTTTAGGTATATATCATTTACTTTGATATTTATTAAATCACTGGTATTAAAAATAAAAATGACATCATAGTTTATCAACGACAAAATGAATTTAAACACATAAGTAATATAAAGTTAACATTTGTGCGCACACACACACACACACACACACACACACACACACACACACGTGTAATACATAAATATTACGTGACCATTGAAAATTCTCACACTATAAATATACCCTACCTGATTATGTCACAATTTAACCTTTAAATATGGATTTTTTTTAATTTAACGGTAGAAAAGTTTAAATCTGATGACAGCAGCGACATTTAAAGCAGTCAAGTTATGTAGAAAAAAGTTAGTTCGCGTGGGAGATAGAATAAACCATACTACTACTACTACAATTATTTAATAATAATAATAATAATAATAATAATAATAATAATAATAATAATAATAATAATAATAAAATGACAATAAAAATGATAATTGCTCAAACTCAAGTACGAAGTTATGGCACATATAAAATAAATTGCAAAAATACAAAACATAACGTAATATTAAAAGATGATAATGGCTTAATTGACTCAAGATTATAAATTTATAGTATAAAACGAAACCCTTGAATTTCAGAACTTAACAAGAGAGCATGCGCAAAGGGTATTTAATGTTTTTTATCATTTTTTCAAATTTTTTTATCGTTAGATTTGATTTATTGGATTTTGCGATTTTATCATGATTCGTATATATGATATCTGGTTATTTTTCGCAATTTTTCATGCAGTTAAAAAACTTTGGTAAATGTAATAAACAATAATTTATGTATACCTCATTGCCAATACTTTAAAGCTGCATTAAGTTTACCAATTTTCTGAATTTTTTTTGATTTTCTAAAAATTTTTTTTTTAAAAGTAGATATCTTCTAACCACGATCCGGGACATTCATTTTCTAAAATTTTATTTCTTTTAGCTGTAAATAAACGGAATCTTCTGACCGGTTGGTCAGTGTTCTACGATGGTAATTATAAGCTTGGAGCATGCGCAGGGATGTACGGAAAAGCCTAGAATCGAAAGTGAAACATGACTGATTGCATTAATTGTCCTTCATTAATATCCAGATGTATTTGAAATGGTGTTATTTATCCCTTACTAAGTCACAAATGACTAATTCAACGAAGTTCTGTTTTTAATTTATCGTATTTCAACATTTTGAAAGTTGTGTTTAAATGACCCGGGTTTTTATGACGTAACTATGTTCTAATATTAGATCCCAAATGCTGCATCTCGCTAGGTAAATACTGTAATTTCTGTATTTATTCGAGCTTTTATCGTTGAACCAAATGTAACATTGTTCATTAGGAACATCATTTATTAGATTAGAACCGTTTTAATTTTTTCTTTGGAAAACTTAATGCAGCTTTAAGCTGATATCAAATTTGATTGTTATGTACATTGGTATTATGTTTGACTTTTTGCTATTTTTCCGTATTTGTAATTCTTACTTTGTTTGTCCACCAAACAGTGTTTGCAATAAATTAAATGATAAACAACAAAATCAGCCTGCACAATGACTGCAAAGAGGTGTAACGCAAAACACGTCCATGCGGGAAATTTCAACGAATAAACAGGACGCTTTTTTTGTGGCAAAAAGGCTACCTTCCACCTCATAAAGAAAAAAAAATAAAACACGATACTTTAATATCATTCACTATCATAACCTACACTTCCATCATCCGATGGTTACCATCTTCACTAAAAACACCACCACCATCACTATCATGGTGTAACATTATCATCTTTATGCGTCAAAAAGGCACCCTTGAGCCGCGTATAAGCAGCACCGTTGAAAGCTGCCGCATAAACGTGGCCAACTTCTTTATGCGTTGAAATTCACCGCTTCTAAAGACGTGTCGGGCGCGTTTATACTATGCAGCGGTACACAGCAGCAGACTCTAACGACAAACCATTTTCAATACCGTGCCTATGACACTCCGACAAACCATTTTAAATACCGTACCTATGACACCCCGACAAACCGTTTTAAATACCGTGCCTATGACACTCCGACAAACCATTTTAAACACCGAGCCTATGGCACTCCGACAAACCGTTTTTAATACCGTGCCTATGACACTCCGACAAACCGTTTTAAATACCGTGCCTATGACACTCCGACAAACCGTTTTAAATACCGTGCCTATGACACTCCGACAAACCGTTTTAAATACCGTGCCTATGACACTCCGACAAACCGTTTTAAATACCGTGCCTATGACACTCCGACAAACCATTTTAAACACCGTGCCTATGACACTCCGACAAACCATTTTAAATACTGGCCCATCATACTCCGACAAACCATTATAAAAACCGTGCCTATGACACTCCGACAAACCGTTTTAAATACCGTGCCCATGACACTCCGACAAACCATTTTAAATACCGTACCTATGACACCCCGACAAACCGTTTTAAATACCGTGCCTATGACACTCCGACAAACCATTTTAAATACCGTGCCTATGACACTCCGACAAACCATTTTAAACACCGAGCCTATGACACTCCGACAAACCGTTTTAAATACCGTGCCCATGACACTCCGACAAACCATTTTAAATACCGTGCCTATGACACTCCGACAAACCATTTTAAATACCGTACCTATGACACCCCGACAAACCGTTTTAAATACCGTGCCTATGACACTCCGACAAACCATTTTAAACACCGTGCCTATGACACTCCGACAAACCATTTTAAACACCGTGCCTATGACACTCAGACAAACCGTTTTTAATACCGTGCCTATGACACTCCGACAAACCTTTTAAACACCGTGCCTATGACACTCCGACAAACAATTTTTAACACCGTGCCTGTGACACTCCGACAAACCATTTTAAATACCGTGCCTATGACAATTCGACAAACCATTTTAAATACCGTGCCTATGACACTCCGACAAACCATTTTAAATACCGTGCCTATGACACTCCAACAAACCGTTTTAAATACCGTGCCTATGACAATTCGACAAACCGTTTTAAATACCGTGCCTATGACACTCCGACAAACCATTATGAGGATTAAAAAAGAACACTTACTTGCATGGTCGATGTTTTAAACAATCTATGTAAATTTATAAATATAAAAAAGTAGATTGACGTCTCGCCTGGTTAAATTTGTGTTTATCTTGTGCACGTATACATGTATCAACTCACGTATGCTCTTATTATGTTTTTGATGATTAAATGCTTTGATATAACCCCTATTACAGGTATAATTATTCGATATTATTGAGGATATATGCAGTGCCGATTGATAATTCAAAGTATATATAATCTATTTACACACACACACACACACACACACACACACACACACACACGTCGCTAATTTCTGAATCCTTGGATAGAATTTAATCAAATTTGGATTGTTCTGTATTTGAAAAAAAAAATTAGCCAGCACAAAAAGGAATACATATCATTAAAACAAATAAATAAAAAGAAAGAAGAAGAAAAAGAAAAAACAGAAAGAAGGAAAAAACACATGGCAAGATAAAAATATATAACAGATCTTTGAATATACAACTCCCAATTGTGGACACAATAACAAAACCATGGCAGTAGACGGGCACAATGTCATGACTGTACAAGCACTAATAACACGTGAAACCCTCGACTGTATTGAGCACTCGGCACAATGTCATGACTGTGTACAAGCACTAATAACACGTGAAACCCTCGACTGTCCCGAGCACTGGGCACAATGTCATGACTGTACAAGCACTAATAACACGTGAAACCCTCGACTGTATTGAGCACTCGGCACAATGTCATGACTGTGTACAAGCACTAATAACACGTGAAACCCTCGACTGTCCCGAGCACTGGGCACAATGTCATGACTGTACAAGCACTAATAACACGTGAAACCCTCGACTGTATTGAGCACTCGGCACAATGTCATGACTGTGTACAAGCACTAATTACACGTGAAACCCTCGACTGACCTGAGCACTGGGCACAATGACATGACTGTGTACAAGCACTAATTACACGTGAAACCCTCGACTGTCCCGAGCACTGGGCACAATGACATGACTGTGTACAAGCACTAATTACACGTGAAACCCTCGACTGTCCTGAGCACTGGGCACAATGTCATGACTGTGTACAAGCACTAATAACACGTGAAACCCTCGACTGTCCTGAGCACTGGGCACAATGTCATGACTGTGTACAAGCACTAATTACACGTGAAACCCTCGACTGTCCTGAGCACTGGGCACAATGTCATGACTGTGTACAAGCACTAATAACACGTGAAACCCTCGACTGTCCTGAGCACTGGGCACAATGTCATGACTGTGTACAAGCACTAATTACACGTGAAACCCTCGACTGTCCCGAGAACTCAGCACAATGTCATGACTGTGTACAAGCACTATTTACACGTGAAACCCTCGACTGTCCCGAGCACTGGGCACAATGTCATGACTGTGTACAAGCACTATTTACACGTGAAACCCTCGACTGTCCCGAGCACTGGGCACAATGTCATGACTGTGTACAAGCACTAATTACACGTGAAACCCTCGACTGTCCCGAGCACTCAGCACAATGTCATGACTGTGTACAAGCACTAATTACACGTGAAACCCTCGACTGTCCCGAGCACTCGGCACAATGTCATGACTGTGTACAAGCACTAATTACACGTGAAAACCTCGACTGTCCCGAGAACTCAGCACAATGTCATGACTGTGTACAAGCACTAATTACACGTGAAACCCTCGACTGTCCCGAGCACTGGGCACAATGTCATGACTGTGTACAAGCACTAATTACACGTGAAACCCTCGACTGTCCCGAGAACTCAGCACAATGTCATGACTGTGTACAAGCACTAATTACACGTGAAACCCTCGACTGTCCCGAGCACTGGGCACAATGTCATGACTGTGTACAAGCACTAATTACACATGAAACCCTCGACTGTCCCGACAACTCAGCACAATGTCATGACTGTGTACAAGCACTAATTACACGTGAAACCCTCGACTGTCCCGAGCACTCGGCACAATGTCATGACTGTGTACAAGCACTAATTACACGTGAAACCCTCGACTGTCCCGAGCACTCAGCACAATGTCATGACTGTGTACAAGCACTAATTACACGTGAAACCCTCGACTGTCCCGAGAACTCGGCACAATGTCATGACTGTGTACAAGCACTAATTACACGTGAAACCCTCGACTGTCCCGAGCACTCGGCACAATGTCATGACTGTGTACAAGCACTAATTACACGTGAAACCCTCGACTGTCCCGAGCACTCGGCACAATGTCATGACTGTGTACAAGCACTAATAACACGTGAAACCCTCGACTGTCCCGAGAACTCAGCACAATGTCATGACTGTGTACAAGCACTAATTACACGTGAAACCCTCGACTGTCCTGAGCACTGGGCACAATGTCATGACTGTGTACAAGCACTAATTACACATGAAACCCTCGACTGTCCCGACAACTCAGCACAATGTCATGACTGTGTACAAGCACTAATTACACGTGAAACCCTCGACAGTCCCGACAACTCAGCACAATGTCATGACTGTGTACAAGCACTAATTACACGTGAAACCCTCGACTGTCCCGAGCACTCAGCACAATGT
The DNA here is from genome assembly GCA_029721355.1 of Tegillarca granosa. Taxonomy (NCBI): domain Eukaryota; kingdom Metazoa; phylum Mollusca; class Bivalvia; order Arcoida; family Arcidae; genus Tegillarca; species Tegillarca granosa. Next base: position 949,453 of record CM056608.1, read on the forward strand.
CATGACTGTGTACAAGCACTAATTACACGTGAAACCCTCGACTGTCCCGAGAACTCGGCACAATGTCATGACTGTGTACAAGCACTAATTACACGTGAAACCCTCGACTGTCCCGAGCACTCGGCACAATGTCATGACTGTGTACAAGCACTAATAACACGTGAAAACCTCGACTGTCCTGAGCACTGGGTACAATGTCATGACTGTGTACAAGCACTAATTACACGTGAAACCCTCGACTGTCCCGAGAACTCAGCACAATGTCATGACTGTGTACAAGCACTAATAACACGTGAAACCCTCGACTGTCCTGAGCACTGGGCACAATGTCATGACTGTGTACAAGCACTAATAACACGTGAAACCCTCGACTGTCCCGAGCACTCAGCACAATGTCATGACTGTGTACAAGCACTAATTACACGTGAAACCCTCGACTGTCCCGAGAACTCAGCACAATGTCATGACTGTGTACAAGCACTAATTACACGTGAAACCCTCGACTGTCCCGAGCACTGGGCACAATGTCATGACTGTGTACAAGCACTAATTACACGTGAAACCCTCGACTGTCCCGAGAACTCAGCACAATGTCACGACTGTGTACAAGCACTAATTACACGTGAAACCCTCGACTGTCCCGAGCACTGGGCACAATGTCATGACTGTGTACAAGCACTAATTACACGTGAAACCCTCGACTGTCCCGAGAACTCAGCACAATGTCATGACTGTGTACAAGCACTATTTACACGTGAAACCCTCGACTGTCCCGACAACTCAGCACAATGTCATGACTGTGTACAAGCACTAATTACACGTGAAACCCTCGACTGTCCCGAGAACTCAGCACAATGTCACGACTGTGTACAAGCACTAATTACACGTGAAACCCTCGACTGTCCCGAGCACTCGGCACAATGTCATGACTGTGTACAAGCACTAATTACACGTGAAACCCTCGACTGTCCTGAGCACTGGGCACAATGTCATGACTGTGTACAAGCACTAATTACACGTGAAACCCTCGACTGTCCTGAGCACTGGGCACAATGTCATGACTGTGTACAAGCACTAATAACACGTGAAAACCTCGACTGTCCTGAGCACTGGGCACAATGTCATGACTGTGTACAAGCACTAATAACACGTGAAAACCTCGACTGTCCTGAGCACTGGGCACAATGTCATGACTGTGTACAAGCACTATTAACACGAGAAACCCTCGACTGTCCTGAGCACTGGGCACAATGTCATGACTGTGTACAAGCACTAATTACACGTGAAACCCTCGACTGTCCCGAGAACTCAGCACAATGTCATGACTGTGTACAAGCACTAATTACACGTGAAACCCTCGACTGTCCCGAGCACTCGGCACAATGTCATGACTGTGTACAAGCACTAATTACACGTGAAACCCTCGACTGTCCTGAGCACTAGGCACAATGTCATGACTGTGTACAAGCACTATTAACACGAGAAACCCTCGACTGTCCTGAGCACTGGGCACAATGTCATGACTGTGTACAAGCACTAATAACACGAGAAACCCTCGACTGTCCTGAGCACTGGGCACAATAACATTACTGTGTACAAGCACTAATAACACGTGAAACCCTCGACTGTCCTGAGCACTGGGCACAATAACATTACTGTGTACAAGCACTAATAACACGTGAAACCCTCGACTGTCCTGAGCACTGGGCACAATGTCATGACTGTGTACAAGCACTAATTACACGTGAAACCCTCGACTGTCCTGAGCACTCGGCACAATGTCATGACTGTGTACAAGCACTAATTACACGTGAAACCCTCGACTGTCCTGAGCACTGGGCACAATGTCATGACTGTGTACAAGCACTAATAACACGTGAAACCCTCGACTGTCCTGAGCACTCGGCACAATGTCATGACTGTGTACAAGCACTAATTACACGTGAAACCCTCGACTGTCCCGAGCACTCGGCACAATGTCATGACTGTGTACAAGCACTAATTACACGTGAAACCCTCGACTGTCCCGAGCACTCGGCACAATGTCATGACTGTGTACAAGCACTAATTACACGTGAAACCCTCGACTGTCCCGAGCACTCGGCACAATGTCATGACTGTGTACAAGCACTAATTACACGTGAAACCCTCGACTGTCCCGAGCACTCGGCACAATGTCATGACTGTGTACAAGCACTAATTACACGTGAAACCCTCGACTGTCCTGAGCACTCGGCACAATGTCATGACTGTGTACAAGCACTAATAACACGTGAAACCCTCGACTGTCCTGAGCACTGGGCACAATGGACATGACTGTGTACAAGCACTAATTACACGTGAAACCCTCGACTGTCCTGAGCACTCGGCACAATGTCATGACTGTGTACAAGCACTAATAACACGTGAAACCCTCGACTGTCCCGAGAACTCAGCACAATGTCATGACTGTGTACAAGCACTAATAACACGTGAAACCCTCGACTGTCCTGAGCACTGGGCACAATGTCACGACTGTGTACAAGCACTAATAACACGTGAAATCCTCGACTGTCCCGAGAACTCAGCACAATGTCACGACTGTGTACAAGCACTAATTACACGTGAAACCCTCGACTGTCCCGAGAACTCAGCACAATGTCACGACTGTGTACAAGCACTAATTACACGTGAAACCCTCGACTGTCCTGAGCACTCGGCACAATGTCATGACTGTGTACAAGCACTAATAACACGTGAAACCCTCGACTGTCCCGAGAACTCAGCACAATGTCATGACTGTGTACAAGCACTAATTACACGTGAAACCCTCGACTGTCCTGAGCACTGGGCACAATGTCATGACTGTGTACAAGCACTAATAACACGTGAAACCCTCGACTGTCCTGAGCACTGGGCACAATGTCATGACTGTGTACAAGCACTAATTACACGTGAAACCCTCGACTGTCCCGAGAACTCAGCACAATGTCACGACTGTGTACAAGCACTAATTACACGTGAAACCCTCGACTGTCCTGAGCACTCGGCACAATGTCATGACTGTGTACAAGCACTAATAACACGTGAAACCCTCGACTGTCCCGAGAACTCAGCACAATGTCATGACTGTGTACAAGCACTAATAACACGTGAAACCCTCGACTGTCCTGAGCACTGGGCACAATGTCACGACTGTGTACAAGCACTAATAACACGTGAAACCCTCGACTGTCCTGAGCACTGGGCACAATGTCATGACTGTGTACAAGCACTAATTACACGTGAAACCCTCGACTGTCCCGAGAACTCAGCACAATGTCACGACTGTGTACAAGCACTAATTACACGTGAAACCCTCGACTGTCCTGAGCACTCGGCACAATGTCATGACTGTGTACAAGCACTAATTACACGTGAAACCCTCGACTGTCCCGAGCACTCGGCACAATGTCATGACTGTGTACAAGCACTAATTACACGTGAAACCCTCGACTGTCCTGAGCACTCGGCACAATGTCATGACTGTGTACAAGCACTATTAACACGAGAAACCCTCGACTGTCCTGAGCACTGGGCACAATGTCATGACTGTGTACAAGCACTAATAACACGTGAAAACCTCGACTGTCCTTAGCACTGGGTACAATGTCATGACTGTGTACAAGCACTAATTACACGTGAAACCCTCGACTGTCCTGAGCACTGGGCACAATGTCATGACTGTGTACAAGCACTAATAACACGTGAAAACCTCGACTGTCCTTAGCACTGGGTACAATGTCATGACTGTGTACAAGCACTAATAACACGTGAAACCCTCGACTGTCCTTAGCACTGGGTACAATGTCATGACTGTGTACAAGCACTAATTACACGTGAAACCCTCGACTGTCCTGAGCACTGGGCACAATGTCATGACTGTGTACAAGCACTAATAACACGTGAAAACCTCGACTGTCCTTAGCACTGGGTACAATGTCATGACTGTGTACAAGCACTAATTACACGTGAAACCCTCGACTGTCCTGAGCACTGGGCACAATGTCATGACTGTGTACAAGCACTAATAACACGTGAAAACCTCGACTGTCCTTAACACTGGGTACAATGTCATGACTGTGTACAAGCACTAATAACACGTGAAACCCTCGACTGTCCTTAGCACTGGGTACAATGTCATGACTGTGTACAAGCACTAATTACACGTGAAACCCTCGACTGTCCTGAGCACTGGGCACAATGTCATGACTGTGTACAAGCACTAATAACACGTGAAAACCTCGACTGTCCTTAGCACTGGGTACAATGTCATGACTGTGTACAAGCACTAATAACACGTGAAACCCTCGACTGTCCTTAGCACTGGGTACAATTTCATGACTGTGTACAAGCACTAATTACACGTGAAACCCTCGACTGTCCTGAGCACTGGGCACAATGTCATGACTGTGTACAAGCACTAATAACACGTGAAAACCTCGACTGTCCTTAGCACTGGGTACAATGTCATGACTGTGTACAAGCACTAATTACACGTGAAACCCTCGACTGTCCTGAGCACTGGGCACAATGTCATGACTGTGTACAAGCACTAATAACACGTGAAAACCTCGACTGTCCTGAGCACTGGGCACAATAACATTACTGTGTACAAGCACTAATAACACGTGAAACCCTCGACTGTCCTGAGCACTGGGCACAATAACATTACTGTGTACAAGCACTAATAACACGTGAAACCCTCGACTGTCCTGAGCACTGGGCACAATGTCATGACTGTGTACAAGCACTAATTACACGTGAAACCCTCGACTGTCCTGAGCACTCGGCACAATGTCATGACTGTGTACAAGCACTAATTACACGTGAAACCCTCGACTGTCCTGAGCACTGGGCACAATGTCATGACTGTGTACAAGCACTAATAACACGAGAAACCCTCGACTGTCCTGAGCACTGGGCACAATGTCATGACTGTGTACAAGCACTAATTACACGTGAAACCCTCGACTGTCCCGAGCACTCGGCACAATGTCATGACTGTGTACAAGCACTAATAACACGTGAAACCCTCGACTGTCCTGAGCACTCGGCACAATGTCATGACTGTGTACAAGCACTAATTACACGTGAAACCCTCGACTGTCCTGAGCACTGGGCACAATGTCATGACTGTGTACAAGCACTAATAACACGTGAAACCCTCGACTGTCCCGAGCACTGGGCACAATGACATGACTGTGTACAAGCACTAATTACACGTGAAACCCTCGACTGTCCCGAGCACTGGGCACAATGTCATGACTGTGTACAAGCACTAATTACACGTGAAACCCTCGACTGTCCCGAGAACTCAGCACAATGTCATGACTGTGTACAAGCACTATTTACACGTGAAACCCTCGACTGTCCCGAGCACTGGGCACAATGTCATGACTGTGTACAAGCACTAATTACACGTGAAACCCTCGACTGTCCCGAGCACTCAGCACAATGTCATGACTGTGTACAAGCACTAATTACACGTGAAACCCTCGACTGTCCCGAGCACTCGGCACAATGTCATGACTGTGTACAAGCACTAATTACACGTGAAAACCTCGACTGTCCCGAGAACTCAGCACAATGTCATGACTGTGTACAAGCACTAATAACACGTGAAACCCTCGACTGTCCTGAGCACTGGGCACAATGTCATGACTGTGTACAAGCACTAATTACACGTGAAACCCTCGACTGCCCCGAGCACTGGGCACAATGTCATGACTGTGTACAAGCACTAATTACACGTGAAACCCTCGACTGTCCTGAGCACTGGGCACATTGTCATGACTGTGTACAAGCACTAATTACACGAGAAACCCTCGACTGTCCTGAGCACTGGGCACAAGGGCAAACCTCCTACTGTGGACTGCAACACGCATAATTACAAACTCCCGACTATAGACGGAGCACTGGGCACAGTAAAATATCTATGAAAAGCAATGGGCAAAATGACCCTCAACTGTGTTCAGCACTGACCTTTGATTCGACCGAACACTGAACTTAATGACAAACTTCTGTGGACGGATACCATTCTCAATTAGTATCCTAACTGTGGACGGAAATTTGACACAATGTCAAACATCCGAGAGTAAACGGGAACTTGACACAAGTCAAACATCCGACAGTAAACGGGAACTTGACATTATGTCAAACATCCAACAGTAAACGGGCACTGGACCCAATGTCAAACATCCGACAGTAAACGGGCACTTGACACAATGTCAAACATCCGACGGGCACTTGACACAATGTCAAACATCCGACAGTAAACGGGCACTTGTCACGATGTCAAACATCCGACAATAACGGGCACTTGACCCAATGTCAAACATCCGACAGTAAACGGGCACTTGACACAATGTCAAACATCCGACAGTTAACGGGCACTTAATACAATGACAATGGGCACTTTAATTGTAATGGACCCAATGCCATACTCCGACTTTGGACGGGCAGCGGCCACAATGAAAAACTCCTGACTGTGAACAAGCCCTGGACACAATGAAAATCTCCCGACTCTATACGGGTTCTTGACACAATGAAAACCTAACTGTAGACGGGTATTGGACACAATGAAAAACCATATGCATGACTAGGTACGGGCACAGGCACAATAAAAAAAAAACTATAGACGGGTACCGGACGCAATGACAAACCCTGACTTTGGATGGGTACAGGCACAATGAAAACCGTAACTGTAGACGGGTACTTGGACACAATGACAAACGCTGACTTTGGATGGGTACTGGCACAATGAAATGGAAAACCGTAACTGTAGACGGGTACTGGACGCAATGACAAACCCTGACCTTGGATGGGTACTGGCACAATGAAAAACCGTAACTGTAGACGGGTACCGGACGCAATGACAAACCCTTAATTTGGATGGGTACAGGCACAATGAAAAACCGTAACTGTAGACGGGTATTGGACGCAATGACAAACCCTAAATTTGGATGGGTACAGGCACAATGAAAAACCGTAACTGTAGACGGTTACTGGACGCCATGACAAACCCTGACTTTGGATGGGATTGGCATAATGAAAAACCGTAACTGTAGACGGGTACCGGACGCAATGACAAACCCTGACTTTGGATGGGTACAGGCACAATGAAAAACCGTAACCGTAGACGGGTACTGGACGCAATGACAAACCCCGACTTTGGATGGGAACTGGCATAATGAAAAACCGTAACTGTAGACGGGTACCGGACGCAATGGCAAACCTGACTTTGGATGGGTACTGGCACAATGAAAAAACCGTAACTGTAGACGGGTACCGGACGCAATGACAAACCCTGTCTTTGGATGGGTACAGGCACAATGAAAAACCGTAACTGTAGACGGGTACCGGACGCAATGACAAACCCTGACTTTAGATGGGTACTGGCGCAATGTCAACCGGAACTGTAGACGGGTACTGGACGCAATGACAAACCCTGACCTTGTAGGGTACAGGCACAATGACAACCGTAACTGTAGCCGGGTTCCGGACGCAATGACAAACCCTGACTTTCGATGGGTACAGGCACAATGAAAAATCGTTACTATAGACGGGTACCGGACGCAATGACAAACCCTGACTTTGGATGGGTACTGGCGCAATGAAAAACCGTAACTGTAGACGGGTACCGGACGCAATGACAAACCCTGACTTTGGATGGGTACTGGCACAATAAAAAACCGTAACTGTAGACGGGTACTGGACGCAATGACAAACCCTGACCTTGGATGGGTACAGGCACAATGACAACCGTAACTGTAGCCGGGTTCCGGACGCAATGACAAACCCTGACTTTCGATGGGTACAGGCACAATGAAAAATCGTTATTATAGACGGGTACCGGACGCAATGACAAACCCTGATTTTGGATGGGTACTGGCGCAATGAAAAACCGTAACTGTAGACGGGTACCGGACGCAATGACAAACCCTGACTTTGGATGGGTACTGGCACAATAAAAAAACCGTAACTGTAGACGGGTACTGGACGCAATGACAAACCCTGACTTTGGATGGGTACAGGCACAATGAAAACCGTAACTATAGACGGGTACCGGACGCAATGACAAACCCTGACTTTAGATGGGTACTGGCGCAATGTAAACCGTAACTGTAGACGGGTACCGGACGCAATGACAAACCCTGACTTTAGATGGGTACTTGCGCAATGTCAACCGTAACTGTAGACGGGTACCGGACGCAATGACAAACTCTAACTGCGTACAGGTACTGGACACCGTATTTCATTTCCAAAAAGAGAATTCTTGGCCTCGCGGAACTCTTATTTAAATATTTTGGAAGATAAATTATTCATCTGTCGATCGAGGTTGGTTATTTTTGTACAGTTCCACTAATATTTTCAATAAGAAGCGAGATGAGACGGCGTCCATTCCAACACCAGTTGGTATAGGGAAATCCTGGGTTTTTTTTATATAGAAATTGTTCCGACCCTATACACAGCTGTCTTATACCACCTTTTGAATTTAATCATAAAATACATTCAAAAAGTGGTATATGACACAGCCTTCGGACATAAAGTGTGCCAGGGTCAGAGGAAATTCGGACTAAGTCAAAAGAGTTTTGTCCTTGTAAATTATATGTAATAAAGCGGTAGGTCGCGGGTTTGATCGCCGGACGGGTCATACATGAGATTTTAAATTTTACATTTTGCTTCCTCATCTGGTGCTTAGCATTAAGAAGAGAGAATAAACGATATGTTGTCTTTATCGTCAAAGATATAGCAGTACATAAACTATCGTCACATTATTATATTTTAACACACGCACGCAAGTTCGTTAAGTTGACGATTGGGAGAGTGTGTCACGGGTGTGTGTGTGTGTGTGTGTGTGTGTGTGTGTGTGCGCGCGTGTTGTTTAGTTTTATTACTTCCTTGTTCTTCCAAAAATGGCTGATTTAAGTTCAAGAAGTAGAACAAGAGAGATATAATAACACCAACCTGTCTGTTGACAATCATCAAAACTCCTTTTTTATACACATCGCCATTCTTGTAACAGTAAAAAAGTTAACACCAGAATCCCAAAATTTATATAAACGAACTTGATAGAAATCCCACAAAAGTTCTAAAAATTACAACAAATAAGTTAACCTTGAAGTATCGATGTGTATCTTACAGTGTACATATTACATTTAAATAACGCACCCTTATGATTACATGATTACGTAAGATAATAGCACGTGACCACTCATGAATCATCTGAGTGGACGATCTTTTAAAAAGATTAAAATTTTATCTTAAATATATAAGAAAAATTTAAATGACGAAAAAATAAAAATATATAACAGATCTTTGAATATACAACTACTAATGGTTGGACACAATAATTAAAACATGGCTTTGAACAAGAACTGATAAACATAAAAAACTCTCGACTGTACCGAATCCTACACTAGACACAATGGCAATCCCCCAACTGTGGACTGACAACAAGCACAATTGCAGACCCGACTATAGACGAAGCATTGGGCACAGTTACAAACTCTGTGAAAAGACACTGGACAAAATGACTTCCAACTATAATTAGCACTGACCTTTAATTATACAACTTCCGACTGTGGACAGATAATGTCACAATTTCAAAATCTTGACTCAATGACACATTTCTGACTGTAGACGGGTACAGGACACAATAAAAAGCCTTAACTGTGAATGGAAACTAAACACACGGACAAATGTCCGAGTGTAGACGGGTACCGACACCTTATTACCTTAACTGTGAATGGAAACTAAACACACTGACAAATGTCCGAGTGTAGACGGTTACCGACACCTTATTACCTTAACTGTGAATGGAAACTAAACACACTGACAAATGTCCGAGTGTAGACGGGTACCGACACCTTATTACCTTAACTGTGAATGGAAACTAAACACACTGACAAATGTCCGAGTGTAGACGGGTACCGACACCTTATTACCTTAACTGTGAATGGAAACTAAACACACTGACAAATGTCCGAGTGTAGACGGGTACCGACACCTTATTACCTTAACTGTGGACGGAAACTAAACACAGTGACAAATGTCTGAGTGTAGACGGGTACCGACACCTTATTACCTTGACTGTGAACGGAAACTAAACACACTGACAAATGTCCGAGTGTAGACGGGTACCGACACCTTATTACCTTGACTGTGAATGGAAACTAAACACACTGACAAATGTCCGAGTGTAGACGGTTACCGACACCTTATTACCTTGACTGTGAATGGAAATAAACACACTGACAAATGTCCGAGTGTAGACGGGTACCGACACCTTATTACCTTAACTGTGAATGGAAACTAAACACACTGACAAATGTCCGAGTGTAGACGGGTACCGACACCTTATTACCTTAACTGTGGACGGAAACTAAACACACTGACAAATGTCTGAGTGTAGACGGGTACAGGACACAATAAAAAGCCTGAACTGTGAACGGAAACTAAACACACTGACAAATGTCCGAGTGTAGACGGGTACCGACACCTTATTACCTTAACTGTGAATGGAAACTAAACACACTGACAAATGTCCGAGTGTAGACGGTTACCGACACCTTATTACCTTAACTGTGAATGGAAACTAAACACACTGACAAATGTCCGAGTGTAGACGGGTACCGACACCTTATTACCTTAACTGTGGACGGAAACTAAACACACTGACAAATGTCCGAGTGTAGACGGGTACCGACACCTTATTACCTTAACTGTGAACGGAAACTAAACACACTGACAAATGTCCGAGTGTAGACGGGTACCGACACCTTATTACCTTAACTGTGAATGGAAACTAAACACACTGACAAATGTCCGAGTGTAGACGGTTACCGACACCTTATTACCTTAACTGTGGACGGAAACTAAACACACTGACAAATGTCTGGGTGTAGACGGGTACAGGACACAATAAAAAGCCTGAACTGTGAACGGAAACTAAACACACTGACAAATGTCTGAGTGTAGACGGGTACTGATACCTTATTACCTTAACTGTGAACGGAAACTAAACACACTGACAAATGTCCGAGTGTAGACGTGTACAGGACACAATAAAAAGCCTGAACTGTGAACGGAAACTAAACACACTGACAAATGTCTGAGTGTAGACGGGTACTGACACCTTATTACCTTAACTGTGAAAGGAAACTAAACACACTGACAAATGTCTGGGTGTAGACGGGTACAGGACACAATATAAAGCCTGAACTGTGAACGGAAACTAAACACACTGACAAATGCCTGGGTGTAGACGGGTACAGGACACAATAAAAAGCCTGAACTGTGAACGGAAACTAAACACACTGACAAATGTCTGAGTGTAGACGGGTACTGACACCTTAATACCTTAACTGTGGACGGGTACTGGCACAATGAAAAACGTTTAAGTTCTTTGAACGGGTACTAGACACACTGACAAATTTTGACTGTAGACGGGTACTGGATACAATAACAAAAAGGGTAACTATGTACACGGGCGTGACCAGTTTTCATATCTTTCCTTAAAAACCTTAGTCGAAAGCCGCAAGTCATAAAACCATGTAAAACTTACATTTTAACCAATTTTTAATATTTAAATGTACAAAACCCTATGTAAATCTATAGTATCTAAGGAGTTGGTGTCACCGTATCCAAGGCGTCTTAAGTCGCCATCGAAGTTCACCTGTGACGTCACACAGACATGACTTTGGAGGCTCACAAGAAACATTTGTTATAAAACCCTTAACTTCAGAAAAGCACATGACATTAAAACAATTTAAGACATATTTAATTATTTTTTTTTTAAATATTCAATACTGTTCCATCTGTAGGACTTGGGGTATCTAGTGTGGTCGCTGCTATTGACTGCACACTGCCTCAGTGGTAAAGTGTCTGCCTCAAATTGCAGGTCGTGGGTTTGAACTCAGATAAATAAGCCTTAAAATTTAAGATATTGCTTCCAGACCTGCAGATTGGCATTAAGATAAAAAGGTATCAATTGGTTCGCCTAATGACAGAATAATGCAACTGGCGGAGAGGAATGCTTGGAATGCTTGTTTGCAGAGATTTGGCTCATTGAGCTAGCACTCTACTAAAAAGTTCTTGAATGCATGCTAATACATGGCAGGCTATACTATACATTCACACTTCTAATTCATACACAAACTTGTTCTAAAATTAATAAAATGAGATTAAGAACTTTCATTGTGAAAAGCTTCAAAATTGCTAGTGCAACATTAAACAACATTGCAAAAACAAGTTATTTACTGCCCTTGAATGTATCAAAGATTTCCTTTGAACTAACTAGATGAACATCAATTATGGAAAGCTATTTGGTTTACATGCCTAAATTTTGGTTTTAATTCATAAAGTATTTTTCAAACACTTCTGTCTTAAAACTTCAAGTGACTTCAGTTTAAAGATTAATGGTAAAAATTGTGAAGTAAAAACAATGTTCAAAACAAGTTTTGAAAGCAAACAGCTCATATCATGCCCTGCAGGAATAAGAAAAATAGCCATAAAGAAAACATCATAAAATTTTTATTTATCGGTGTATTTTATTAAAGAGACCAACAAGAAGAACATCTCCAATGAAACCAGAGTTTGCAAATAACCATCCTACAATTTCCATAACCTTTTTAATATTGTCATGTGCTACTACTTTTTATAAATAAATAAACAAACAAATAAATAAATATGCTCTTTTTGTTAACAACATTTAAAAAACAGGTCCCAAATGCCTGTATCCACTACTAAGACAGTGATGATGCCCAAAGTATTTAATTTTAAAGAAGAATTAATGTGGTTTGAATGAAGACAGGCATGTCAAATCCATATTAAAATAAGCTAAAATGTAAAATGGGGAGGAGGAAAGAGGGTTATTGCACTTCAGTTCAAAAATTGGGCAGATAGTATGAAAATGACCCACGTGAGGCATTCCGGTAGTTCCAAAATCGTTACTTTTCTTTAAAATAAAACACAGAACCACATGCAACACTATTTAACTTTAATTTTAACACATCTAAACATATAAATATCGGCAGTGAAATATGTCACATGATTTATATGATATTGCATTTATTTAATGAACAAGTGTATAAAAATTTCATGCTTTAAGAAGTAGAAAATATTGTTATTAGAATTATCTCCCTTTGCAAGAGAGGAGATATATCAATTTTAGGATAATCTCCCTTTGGTAGATATACCAATGTAAAACGAAATCAATATTGTACAACAGTTATTTTAAGAAGAAAATTTTCTTTTTAAAATAAAAATAGATTTTTGCAACATGTATGCACTTAATACTAGCAATAACTGTTTTTGGCAAATGTATATCATCAAGTATTACAGTCTCTGTTTAGAGAAATTATAAGAAGCCAGCTAGCTCTGTCTATCAGCATAGTAAATGACCAATGAACAAATTCACCCCATAATACTATTGCACATCATGTTTTTGTCACAACCATAAACAGACAAAAAAAATATAAACAAACAAATAAACATTCAGATCAAAATCTGAATCATAAAAACAAAATAGAAAAATAATAATAAAACATGCTCGTCACATTTATATATAACATTACAAACCTCGGAACAGTAAATTACATGTACAACATCTGACAAAATTAATAACACAACCGTAACACATGTCTGTCTTGTAACACAACATACATAGATAAATTCTCAGGGTAAAGCAGTAATGTTGTCTTGTACAAAATAAAAGTTTTGAATAATTTCAGTTCAAACCCATTATGTGGCCACTGGTTCACTGGATGTTTATTCCTCAGCTATACACTTCAGAAACTTTTGTTTTACAAAATCTCGCAAGTGTTATACATTTGAATTTGCTTTAAATGGACTAAACTTTATAACAATTTTGAGGGGCGGCGGTGACAGAGTGATCGAAAGCACACATTTAAGGACCACAACACCTTTCTCAGTTTCGGTTCAAATTCCACTTATACAGTTTAAGATTAAAGTTTGTTAGTTTGCCTGCCATAAATCAGTGGTTTTCTCAGGGCACTCTTGTGCTTTATCCATTATATCTGAACTGACTACCTTGATATCAGTAAAAGAATAACAACTGTGGTGTAAAACACCATTCATTCCAATCCCATCTGCTCTTAACAAGTGTAAATTCTGTTGTTTGTTTTTAATTTTGTAAATAAAAAGAATTATTGTTTAATATTTTTTTAAACCTCTTCAAATGTAAATCTTGACAGATTTAGGAGAAATTGTAACAGATAAAATGACAACACACACATAATGACAAAAAGTGATGAGTTGGCAATGTTATAATGACAAAAAGTGATGAGTTGGCAATGTTTACACAACCAATCTATATCAAAATCATACTACATCAATATATGTTTGACTATAATAATTGAAGCACCATAATTCTCAGTCAAATTTAAAACAGTATTATTACACATTTCCATCACTTTGGGAGATGGATTTTCCATCATTCTGAGAGACAGATTTTCCATTTGGAATTTGTTCTGTAACAACATCTGATTTTGGCTGACCAGATAAACTTGAATGTCGTTTTGGAGGAGGTGGCTTTGGCTTTTAACTCCTCCTTCTAAACTAGATGAACTAGATCTACGATTGACGACAATAACATTAACCCCGCCTTGCTGCGAGTCTAAGCTACTGCAACTCTCAACACTATTATTTCTATCCTCCTGCTTCAATTCATGATCACAAGGTTTAAAATCAGTTTCTTTCCTATCAGCTAATTTGTCTTTTTCCAATGTCCCTGAATCTGTAACTTTTTCAGAAAATTTTTCAGAAGCTAATCCTAAGGCCAATCCCTTTTCAAATTTTGTAGAAGGTTTAGGTAAAATTTCAGGTTTAGGAGTAGATGTCATTGTCACTCCTGGCTGAGAAGTTCCTATCTGATACCCTACTAAAACACTTGAGTCTTGACTTGTTAGCATTTTGGTAGAGTCCATTTCATGTTGAGGTTGAGACATTTCCATTTTAACAGGGGATATCAAACTAACACTACCATCAGCAGGTGCCGAAATCAAAGCACCTACATGACTAGGATGTTTACTGCTTTTACGTGGAGGGGGTGGAGGAGGGACTTTCTTTGGCTTCACAAAAGGAGCGGACTTATGACTTAGATCATCAGATCGGGAAATGGATTCAGGTTTTGGGGTAGAAGTTTTTGGAGTATCAGACACCAAAACATGTTTTAATTCACAGGATATTAATGGAGCGGTATCCTTGAGACCTTCACCCCTGAAAGCATGACCTTCATCTTGTATATCTTGATGACCTTCACCTTTCCCACCACTATGTTTTGATGTAGAAGATGAACTTTCAGACACTCTTTCCGTTTTGCCTTTCATATCTCCAGTTACGGAAGATTTAAGAACTGAAGTTTTGTTAACATTCTCTGAAATTTGTTTGCTTTGTGCAGTTTTATCACTAGATTCTGAAGGTGAGCTGGACTTTGTAGCAGAAAACCTTGGAATATTACTTTGAACTGTACCTTTTACAAAAGCATGTGGAATATTTGGAGAATTTGGTGAAGGCGTTGAACTTTTATACCCTGCATTATAAGTCTTTTTAGAACTGACTGGTAATGAAGTCGGCTTTGTAGTAGATGAAGGTTGATTAGATTGTTACAGGAACACTTTTTGCCACTGCATAATGGGTTTCTCCAGAGGAAGATGTTCTAATTGGAGATATTCTAACTGTGTAGTCCATTTTTACCGATGTTTTTGGTGAAACAATACGCTTCTCTTCTGAAGGAGACGTGGGTGGAGTGGTAAGAGAACTAAAAAATGCTGCCCTGGCAGCATTATTGCGATCACTTATTTTTACATTTTTTATATCATCTTCTGTACTAACAGCAGTTCCACTTGATTTACCATCACCCGATTTATCAGTCCGAGGCGGTGAAGCAGAATGAGCCGAAATCTTTGGTTTATGACTATGTCTACTAGAAGCACTACCATGTTTATCTGACACTAATGATAAAGGTAAAGAAAACTTGCTAGCAGACGTTGATGAGGTAGATTTTGTTGTTGTCGATGACGATGAAACAGAAGACACTGTGTGCGATGAAGAGGAGGTAATTTCCCTAATTGTAGGTTCTTTTGTAAGAGCAGGTTTTAAACCTTTACTAGCGATTTCAAGTGATTTTCCAAATTTCAAAGCTTCTTGCTGGGTAACTATCTTTTTCTTTCTTTCCCTTGAAGCGTCTGCTGCCTACAAATTAAAGAAAAAACAAATATTATCCTTTTTAACATCACATCAATGTTACTCATAAATTGCCATACATTTCCTTTGGCTTTAAAGCATTGATTGTAGACTGGTTGCCATACATTTTCTTTGTCTTTGAAGCATTGATTGTAGACTGGTTGACATACATTTCCTTTGGCTTTGGAGCAATAACTTTACAATGGTTTAAAGCCTACCAATCACAATGCCTCACACTACCTAGGTTTTACTCTCACTTAACCAAATCTAAGTCTGAGAATGTTTGTCAGTTTATTTGCCAAAAGTCAATGGTTTTTCACTGTTTTGAAAGTTGTGTTTAAACGACCCAGGTTTTGATGACGTAACTATGTTCTAATATTAGATCCCAAATGCTGCTTCTTGCTGGGTAAATACTGTAATTTCTGTATTTATTTGAGCTTTTATCGTTGAACCAAATGAAACATTGTTCATTAGGAAAATCATTAATTAGATTAGCACCGTTTTAATTTTTTCTTTGGAAAACTTAATGCAGCTTTAAGGCTTCATTAACTTAACCAAATGTTTAGTGAAAATTCTGAATGTTATGAGAATTAAATACATTTATTATGGAAATAGGGTTCTGATCTAATTTTTTTGTTTGATAATAACAGTTTTATGCATTAACTTTTGAACTGAAATTCAACTTACCAACCAGTTAAGCTTGTGAAGCTTTGAAGAACTGGTCCTTTGTTTCACAATTATTCCTTAACTAAGATTGTCCAGAACTTCAATCTGGCAACTTTGAAATCTTAATCATTTGGTTAATTGTTAGATATTTAGAAATTTAAGGTTTCATTTTCAAGATCACTATAAGCTTGTAACATCTGTATTTAATTTTATCACAAATGTTTATTTGTAATTTAAAAAGAGATCACCAAAAGTTAAGAACAATTTTTAGTTAAGGAATGATTGTGAAATTGGGGCCTGGGCCCTGGTAAAAACTCAGTTAAATGAACTAAAATTTAATAACTGCAAGTTTTACAAATAAGTTAAAAAAAAGTTTGATGGACTGACAGACAGATAGATGAACGGGGTGTAGAACATAGTCACCCCCCTTTGGCAGTGCAGGTAGGGAACTAAACATGCCAAAACACAGCTTACATAAACCACTTTGTACAAAAGCAGGTAATAGCATTTATAAATGAGGTTTGTCAGGGACCATATGACAACTAACCATTTTGTACAAAAGCAGGTAATAGCATTTATAAATGAGGTTTGTCAGGGACCATAAGACACCTAACCACTTTGTACAAAAGCAGGTAATAGCATTTATAGATGAGGTTTGTCAGGGACCATATGACACCTAACCACTTTGTACAAAAGCAGGTTATAGCATTTATAAATGAGGTTTGTCAGGGACCATATGACACCTAACCACTTTGTACAAAAGCTGGTAATAGCATTTATAAATGAGGTTTGTCAGGGACCATATGACACCTAACCACTTTGTACAAAAGCTGGTTATAGCATTTATAAATCAGGTTTGTCAGGGACCATATGACAACTAACCACTTTGTACAAAAGCTGGTAATAGCATTTATAAATGAGGTTTGTCAGGGACCATATGACAACTAACCACTTTGTACAAAAGCAGGTAATAGCATTTTTAAATGAGGTTTATCAGGGACCATATGACAACTAACCACTTTGTACATAAGCAGGTAATAGCATTTTTGAATGAGGTTTATCAGGGACCATATGACACCTTTACAACCTTTATGTAGAACAAAGTTTTACATTTGATATGGAATCTCGTAATTTTGTCACATAAAAAGATGTTTTTCCATTAATATGTGATATGATTGTTTTCTTAAATATTTCCCACAAACATTAACAAGTAATGCTCACATCGTATACTATCAAATCAATTCTGGCTCTCCAAATAACAGTCAAATGTAAAAACTCAGTTTTTAAGGTCTCGTCTACCTCCACTTAAGGTCGACAAGGGACAAATCATTCATCTATTTCCAGGTTCAAGGTCAGATAACACCTGGAATCAAGATCAATTCATTTTGCTTACAGAAAAATTAATCTATTAAACAAGTTTTCAAAATTACATGTAACAACGTTTTACCTCAAGACTTTGAACACGAGCGTCATGATTTGGAACCATCGCCTGAATATTTTCTAATACAGCTTTTTTATCTTCCAACGATGGGATTTTTCCTCCCATGGACAAGCTAGTTGGCATCTGTGGAGGTCGATGTTCTTGTACTGATGCTAATCTAAAAACAGAATCAACATATTTGAAAATCATGTTACCATAGCAACAACTCACTGAAAATTTAAAAGTGACATTAAACCTTACCAATAATTTGACAAGAATGAGTTTTTATCATTGGGATTACTTTTTTCTGAAAATCTGTAAAAATAAATGGATTAATTAACAAAGTTAAATGATAATAAAATCAGAGAGACAGTAGCTACCTGGTCATCTAGCCTCACAATAAACCAATGACATAATGATATAAGGTCATCTGCACTATATATATATATATATATATGTGTGTGTGTGTGTGTGTGTGTGTGTGTGTGTGTGTGTGAAGAAAATTTCTACTGTGATACATGTAGGTTGTTCACAAATTAGATGTTACATTTAAAATGTGTCTGGATCCAACCTACAAGCTATGAGAGTTAGCATACATATATGTTGATTAGGCCACTGCCAGAATTCTGGTCTCAATGGTTTTAAGTGACTGATGATGCAAGTTAAAGAGCTTGATGCTTACAGATCACAATCTAGGATCAAATCCTACTTAGCAAAGTGGGCCTCAATGGCCGATTGGTCTAAAGCGCACAGTGCATCTCACTGCCTGGGTTCAAATCCTATTCAGGACAGATCTTAGAGTAAGAAAGTTTGTAAATTCTCTTGATGAAGGTCAGTGTCCAGTTTCCAACACCAAGTTTCCTGAACTGACTGCCCTTGCCTCTATAAAAATCTTGACTTGGGCATAAAACTTGATTCCTTCACTTCCTCATATTTCTTTCCAGATACCTTTTTAAAGTAAATAATGTTCCTGTTAATTTTTTACATCTTTTTAAGGCTTCTTCCATCCTGTCTGGTTCGTCCTTCAAGTATCTACAATTATAATAAGAAGGGTATATAATATTCTAGTTTCACAAAACCAAGATAAGGTTTACCTGTAAAAGTGAAAAAAAAAAACCACAAAATTAGTCAAATTAGAAACTTATTCTCAATTATCTGATCTCCAAAATGAATAAAAAAAATATTTTAAAAAATATTTATAAAAAAAAAAAAAAAAAATAAAAAAAAATAAAAAAAAATAAAAAAAAATAAAATAAAATAAATAATAAATAAATAAATAAATAAATAATAAATAAAACCCTAGAATGCAGTGTGGTCTAGTGGGTGACACAATCCAAAATTAACAGCTTTGCAAACTTCCCTACATGAACTGTCCTTAATGGACTAGTGATATTCTCACACATGCATGAGTTGTTAGTACTTTAGAAAGCTGTAACAGGGGTTGAATGGCTAAATTGGATTCCTTTTAATTAAATATTGTTGAAAAATGACTAAGTTCAACTATCTGTAAAATCTGAAAATAATTATATAATACAGCAAAAAATAGGAGGTGTACATGTTTAATGTATATAAAAATAGCCTGTAAAGTGTCAGACTTGTTGGTTAAAAGCTGTAATAGGAGTTGATTAACAAAATGGGTACCCTTCTTGCAGACAGATGGACGAACATACAGGTTCAATCCTAAAAACCTCCCAAAACTTCTCTTTCAGGGGTATAAATGTCATAAGAAAATCAACATTAATTTGCCAGTGTCATCAACTATTATAACCACATCCTCTCACAAACATTTACAGCAAGTTTAGTTAAAATTCTTTAATTCATTAATAAAAAAAGATGTCAGAAATGTCAGAAAAATGGGACAATGCCAAAACATAATACATCTGTAAAAATACAGTGTGATAATCAAAATGGTCATCGAATTATTATTTAAAACTGAAACTGACACACTGTATCAGACAAAGATTAACAATTTAATCTATAAATATCCAATGTTTGATAGTCTGATTTAAATAACCAAGCCATAATTTTTCCATCTGAATTTCCCTTTATATTATACATTAAATATTTATTTGACCTACTTTTCTTCTTTAACAACAATCTCCATTTCTCCAGACATTATATCCTTCATCCTAGCTTGTAAGTTAGAAAATTTACCTGCAAAAATAAATTAGCAAAACCTAGTTGTAAAATTAATCAAATGACAAGAGTTGTCTCCCTTGTAACTTTTATTTCTATTCCAATCTTACAGAGCCTTGGTTGCTGAGTGGTCTAAAATGGTCACTTACGGATCACAGCACCTCTCACAACCTGGGTTCGAATCCCACTCGGGACAGATCCTAGTGTGAAAGAGTTTGTCAGTTCGCTTGCCGAGTCGGTAGTTTTCTCTGAGCACTCCAGCTTCCTACACCATCCCAGAGCTGACCACTTCAAAATAAGTGAAAGAATCTTGATAGGAGTGTAAAACACCATTACTCCACTCCACTCTCTATTCCAATCTTACTTTTACTGTCATAAGCATTCAACTGATGAATCTTTACATCAAACATAGTGGAGAGGTTTTCCTCTGTAAAATTTGGCTAAAATTTACCAATGAAGTTTAAAAGCATTATTTTAAAGAACAAGAGGCCCAGGGGCCTTAACGCTCACCTGTGACCTTGACCTTTGAACCCATAACCCTTATTCATATATTCAAAATTCTCAGTGGCCAAATACCAACAATACTCTAACATACATGCCTGTACAGAATATTTTTAGTTTCAAGATAAGTAACCAATTCAGTATTAAATTGCATCTGTGACCTAAACCTTTGAACTCATGACCTTCTATCATATATCGAAATGATCATTAGGCCAATACCTATGATATTCCAATATATATGCCTATACAAATTTTTTTATAGTTTTTAGGATAAGTAACCATTTCGGTATTCACTTGCATTTGTGACCTTGACTTTTGACCCCATGACCTTTATTAATAGATCAAAATGACCATTGTGTCATTACCTACAATATTCTAAGATGTATGCCTATACAAAAAGTTAATAGTTTTGCAGATAATCAACTATAACGGTAATAGTTGTGCATCTTTGACCTTGACCTTTGAACACATGACCTTTGATCTATATATCAAAATGATCATGTCACTACCTACAATTGACTGAAAATCCCATGCCATTATCACCTGATATGTTTAAAAAATAGGATTTTTTATCAAAGGTCAAAAGCAGGGACATGACCTTGACCTTTGACATCCATTGGAAGAAAATAGCAAGACAAGATCAACAGTGAAAACTCCATACAATTATCTTCAGCCGTTTTTGAGTTATAACAACAAATGTCTCATTTTCAAACTTACATAATTTTACGCAAAAAACGCGTGACCTATTTTTCGCTCAATTTTCATGAAAAACAAAATTTTAATGTTCCCAGGTATGCTGAATCCAAATATCCAATCAAAATTTGCCTGCACCTTTTGGTTTCAGAGAAGAAGATTTTTTTTGTCTTTTTGCTATTTTTAGTAACAGTGGCCATCTTGTTGGGCGTGGCCAAACCCGGAACACAATTTTGAAAGGCTGTTACCCAGGCATGATAATCACCAAGTTTCATCAAATTTGGCGCAGTAGTTTTTGGAGGAGAAGATTAAAATGTAAAGTTTACACACGATGGACGACGGACAGTGATAGATTGCAATAGCTCATCTGAGCCTTTGGCTCAGGTGAGCTAAAAAAGCTCCAAAAACTACAGAAAACTTAATGAGAGATATTAGTAGGCAATGTGATTTCATTCTTTGGTCACAATCCTGAATTTTTTTCAGACTGTACCATACTTACTTTTGAGATCTCCTAGTGACTTAGTTATATGACTTAATATTAATGCCATGCCTTCCACATCGGACAAGTTAACTCGACACTGATGTGTGATGACGTCAGCACGAGTTTCTTCTACAGAGGATTCCAAATCACTAAAAAATAAAAAATCACAACTTACTGCAAAAAAAAAAAAAAAAAACCAAAAAAAAAAAAAAAAAAAACGTACATAAATCTTATTAGGTGCATCTTATAATTATAATACTTGACAAATTAGATTCCGTATGTTAGTTATATGTACTTACAGTAGATTGATTGATTTTATTTGGTTTCATGTCCCAGTCAAAAATATTTCACTTATATCAAGATGTCACCAGCTATAGGTGAATTGGAAAATTTTTTGACCCCTTTTAGTGAGCTTAGATATTCAATTTTAACTGTGTAATGTCTTGAAAAATTGACATTGAAATATTCCCAAATCTGAATTGAATGTAGACTCAATTGAGTGAATGATTGTGAAACTGGGCCAGGACTTTCAGCAAGGGAACTGACAAAGTTTCTCAGACTACAACCTGCTTTGTGAATTTACAACCAATGCAAAAAGAACATGCACTTTAGCTACTTTGAGCACTGTTGTTGCCCTACTTGTAGCAATGTGCAGTGATTTTCTCATTCTAACTACCTGAGTTTCCAATTTTATTAGGCAAGTCCTGTCACTCCACTTGCCAAAAGTTGGTGGTATTCTCTGGGTACTCAAGTTTCCCCTACCATTTCAGCACTAACTACCTTAATATTAATGAAAGAATCTTGAAGAGGATGTAAGACCTATGGCTCAACTCTACATAGAACTAAAAATATGAACCATATGGTCACCACAAGATGAGACCACTGATTATAAAACTCTGAAAAGTTGTCAGTAAGAAAAAGGTCAAAATGGTGTTCCATGGATCAACTTTTCAAAGAACCATAACCACCAATCGTTTATTACATCAAGGGGGCCACTTTGTGTACATTCCCATTTTCAGTTGATAAACTTTCCCAAGAATTGTCACCCTCATTTTCAAACAAGGGATCCACATTATGTACACATTATTTCCAGTTGATGATCTTTTCCAAGAACCATAACTGTTACCCTCATTTTAAAACAAGGGGTCCACATGTCATTTTCAGTTGACCAGCTTATTCAAGTACCATAATTGTCCTCCTTATTTTACAACAAGGGGATCACGTTATGTACAACTATTTACTTTTTTCAATAACAGAGGTTATAATATTCTGTATCTTACTGTAATTCTTCCATTACTGCTTTCTTGTCCTTTTCATAATCATGATACAACAGGTCTAGTTCTAATCTCTGTTTTCTCAACACATGCTGTTCTGTACCAGGAACCACTGACAAAGCTTTCTGTAAAAAGAAAATGGAAAATTGCAGCTGAAAAACATACACTTGAAAAAACAGCTAATGTGTCAATGAACATGAGAAATAAAAGTCAATACTGAAATTACCAAACAAGTTAAGGAAAGACCATTACATTTGAGCTTTTGTCATTTGTTGGCAGAAATGTTGATAGAATTGTATTTTGTGAAAATAAACCTCAATGGGGTACAAAGTAATTAAAAAATTTAATTGACATTTAATTTACTAACCCACAAAAATAGCAAAATTAATTCTATGGATTTTAAAGTAGTTCCTTAAAACTTTAATCATGTTGGATTATGAAGTCAAAATGATCTTTGTCGTAATACATACAATATTCTAATATACATGCCTATACAAAAAGTTCATAGTTTTCAAGATAATTAGTAATATAAGTCTTCTTTTGCAGCTTTGACCTTGACTTTTCAACAAATGACCTTGAACCATATATCAAAATGATCATTGTCGCAATACCTACAATATTCTAATATACATGCCTATACAAAAAGTTATTAGTTTTCAAAATAATTAGCAATTTAAGTCTTCTTTGCAGCTGTGACCTTGACCTTTCAACATATGACCTTGTACCATATAACATAATGATCATTGTCTCAATACCGACAATATTCAAATATACATGCCTATACAAAAAATTAATAGTTTTCAAGATAATGAGCAATTTAAGTCTTCATCTGCAGCTGTGACCTTGACCTTTCAACATATGACCTTGAACCATATATCAAAATGATCATCATGTCAATACCTACAGTATTCTAATATACATGCCTATACAAAAAGATGACCTAAGGATGTTATAAATGAAATAACTAAGGTATATCTCTTGTAGATTCAGAGGAGAAGATTTTCAAATTTTTTCACTCTTTCCCCCTTTATGGGGCCCCAAGGGGACATAACTCCTTCATTTGTGCAAGTCTGAAAGGGCTTTACCCAGGCATAATGGTAACCAAGTTTCATTAAATTTAGCCCAGTGGTTTTGGAGGAGAAGATTAAAATGTAAAAAGTTAACGCACGGCGGACGACGCACGACAGACGATGGACGGTGAACCATCGCAATAGCTCATCTGAGCTTTCAGCTCAGGTGAGCTAAAAATAATAATAATAAAGATAAATAAAAAATTAAAGAGTATTTTAGACCAAATATTGCACAAACGTAAGATTAGTGTCAACTCTGATGGTAAAAAAAAAAGATTCTGAAACTGTCGCCAGTCAATCTGATCCAAGACAAAATCATAATTTTGGGGCAGTTCCACTTCCTTTTGCTTTTAGCAACTGCTATCAAATTTACAAATGAATTAACTTTTGTGGTTAAGTCCCCTTAAAATTTTATTTGTCCCTCAAAATTCAATCAAAAGGGGACTTGTGTCCCAAAGTTTCAACAAGAATTCCACAGATTTAAATGTCTTGCCTGATTAGTTTTTGATTGAGTAAAAAATACTGTATAAGTATTTATATTGGCGTGTATTATATTTGGCACTCCCAAGGGTCTCAAACATTTAGCATATATTAATATTGCTGCTGTCATTGTTTCCCCTTAAGGCCCAAAGCGCCAATATTAACACACAACCAAAATAAATACTAATACAGTACATTACTTTATCATAAACTTTCACATTTTGATATGCTGCTGCCACTGCATATGATGACACCAGAAAAGTAGTACCTAAGTCTCGCCTGATGGCAGTGCCAGAGAAACCCCTGTTTATTATATAAAACATAAAGAAACCTTTATTTTGCCCATTGTTTCCTGTATGGAGTCTTGCATAGATTCCTTATTTAGTTGTTGCATCCTTCGTATACTTCGCAGATCTGTTCGTAGATCTCCAGTTTGTTTTTTAATTGTTAAGATACTTTCTTTGATGTCCTGGGTAACAGTATGTTGAGAAGCAGAGGAAACATCAGAAACACCTGCAAAATATAAATAAAGGTAGTTAAAAAAAGGTGTAGCTCATCTGAACATTTGGGCCTAAATGACAAAGTGGTGTAAACACACACTTACACATTACAGTTCCTTATAACTGCTAAGTTAAAATCCCACTCTGGCAGATCCTAGTGTGACAAAGCTTATTCAGTTTGTTTGTTGAAGGTCGGTGGTTGTCTATGGGTACTCTGGTTTCCTCCACCATCCAAGAACGAACAGCCTTTTATATAATAAGTGAAAGAATCTCGACTGGGGTGTAAAACATTATCAATCCCATCTAATCCAATCATCTGTATGTTTTGCCACAAATCAATAACTGCCACAATGATGATGTAGCTCATCTGTACCTCTGGCCTAACAACCAAATATTAGGACATGCACAAGTAGACTTTAAACCTAGACTCTGTTATATGTAAGCATATGCTTTAAATCGATCAGGCACAGGCCTGCTGATTTAGATGGACACAGAGCATAACATTAAAATGGTAGCCATGCTGTGGCTTGGAGTACTTATCAAAGGACTCTAGCATCAAACAGGGTATAATTTTTTTTTTTTTTTTTTTTTTGGGAAAAATTACTCATTTTATCCAGAGATGCCAAAAATCTGACAATTTGCTTTATAGACTGGCAAACTTAAAACCCAACTAATTTTTGAATTTTGTAGACCATGTTTTCTACCATTTATTGACATCACTGGATCTTTAATAGCTAGTCAACTCAATATTTTCTTTATTTAAGTCTATGATTTCATAATATTTTTTTATGGCTCTCTTTGATTTATTAGATGAGGGATTTTTTTTTCAACAAGACATCATCAATCTTGTATTACAACTAAACCTTAATCAGGAGATAAGCATTTTAATCTTCAACTACATTGTACAATAAAAATTTGGTGAAATCATACAAACATGATAAATTAAAAATGGCCTGATTTGTTAAAAATTTGTTAAAAATGGCCTGATTTGTTTTGTGCATATTTCAATCTGTTCTCAAATTACTGTAATTACTGTATCTCATAAATTTTTCAATTTAAAAAAATGAATTAGACATCCATCTTCTTATTTTCATTTTTAGCTCAACCAGATTTTCATTCAGGTGATTTAGACATAACCTGAATGGACATTGTGCACTTTTGCACAATTCGCTTCTAGAATGCATAGTATCCATTTAAGTCATTTCTCAATAACCCAAATGAAAATCAGATTCAATGCTTAAGATGAATTAGACAACCAGTTTTGGAACAGTAAAATTTATTTCTTTTTTAATTTTCTATGATTTAGAACTAAACCTCTTTTTTATTCCAAAACTTGAGTTAACAAATGATGACAATGAATTTTTAGGTTTTCACAGTATATTGTATGTTAAGGTATATATTTTTCTGTTGAAAACTTAAAATATATAGTCCCAACAGCAGGTTTGTGCATACTTAATTTAAATCAATATATTTTTTAGCATAACAAACCCGTACATAGAAATGACATGTCAAGATTTTATCTTTATTTTATTTTTATTTATTTATTTATTTTTATTTTTTTACCACATCAGACCATCCTAGAAACATGATTTTTTATTTATAAATTAAAAAGTTGTTTAATAAATTTTTACTAAAACTCGGGTAACATGTGTGATAAATATAGATTTTAGTACGCATGAACTTGTTGTTGGGACTTTATATAAATGGATGTTAGTTATGCTAAATATCGTAAAAATTACACATAATCTACATAAAAAAGTGTGTGTGTGTGTGTGTGTGTGTGTGTGTGTGTGTGTGTGTGTGTGTACAGTTACTGTATCAATTTGTAAATGGAAAAGCAGATGAACAATTTAACCCTAAATGAAACCAGACAGTTCTGACAAGTCAAACCTCAATTAAGACAAGGCAGTTTAACAGAAAAACTGTCAGATTAAAGTAGAGTAAGTAAAATATATAAAAGTTTTATATTAGCATGTTTATCAACACCGATTGACTGATTGATTGATTGAATACATGTCCGATTACCTTATACATGTGAGAGCAAATTTTTTTAAAAGGTCTTATTCAAGATGGACTTTAAATATCTAAAATTAGAAGAAACAATAGCAATGGAATCAAAATTCTGTTTTACAGAGCAAATACAAGTTAAGAAATGAGTTTGCCAATGTACCATGTACAGACAAGCAGGCTGAAATGATTAAGCCACGTAGAGTGCAATACAGGTTGGGGGCATCACATAGTATGCTAAAAATCACATAGAAATCTGACATCTTGGAAACTGTTACTATGGTTACTAGTTCATTTACTGCAACATGGAAAGCAATAATTTTAACATGCAGAAATCAGACATCTTAAGAAGTTACTATGGATACTGGCTCATTTACTTGGTCATACAAAGTAATAATTTTAACATAATTTGACATTTTGGGAAAGTGTTACTATGGTTATTGGTTTATTAACAGTGTCATGCAAAGTAAAAATTTTAGCAAGAATAAATCTGACATCTTGGTAAGTGTAACTATGGTTACTGGTTTGTTTACTGTGGCATGCAAAGCAAGAATTAATATATGTTGCAGAAATCTAAAATCTTGGGAAGTGTTACTATGGTTACTGGTTTGTTTGCTGTGGCATGCAAAGCACTAGTTTTAACAATGTACATAACTAAAGCAACAGTATAACAACAGAGAGAGAAAGAGTTAAGTTTGCATGATAATACCTTTAGCACAAACAGTTTTATCTGGCTCAGTTTCTGTAAATATAATAATCGTATACATGCCATTACCAGAACAAAGGAGTTTATTTACAATGTTTAACACACACAATTTTTGGTTCATAATCAAGCATATAGGCACTAGTTATTAGTCTGATATAATGTCAACCAAACATGTTAGTTCACCAATACACTGAAAAGGCAAACAAAACAAGTCATACATAATGAAAACTGCTTATATTGCTTGATAAAGTTTTGTAAAATAAGAAGCATGATGATTGATATATATATATATATGATTACTCCAGAGACCTTAAAATAAGAACTCAAAGGGAAATAATCCCTGCCAACACATATTGATATTTGGGGAAAAGTTGACTTTAACTGTGAAATCAAGCTAAATTTAGTAATGACATATTTAAAACTGAATTGTTTTTAGACAGACACAGTTATGCAAAGTTATTGAGTATGAAAACACACACATACACACATGTGCACACACAAACAGGCATACTCATAAGTTGCTATAGACAATGTTACCGTGTCATGTCACACTGTCATGGCAAATCCATGTGTTAATAATTAAATTAATACTCTGATGTTATCATTCTATGGTATACATGTTGTACAAACTTACTTCCTATGTTTGAACCAATGACCTCTGATGGTGTGGTACTTCGTACACTACTGGCCCGACTTGATTCGTTGCTAACGGCTGTCTGAACCCATGCTGCAAGATTTGCTATCTGAGCTTCCATCTGATCCATACGATATCTAAAATGTTAGAAATAAACAATATTATACAGAGGTTATATTAAACATCTGTCAAAATATTCTGAAAATGTCAAAAATAAACAATATTATACAGAGGTTCTATTAAACATCTGTCAAAAGATGTCTGAAAATGTTAAAACCTGTATGACTCTGACTAAAGGGAAATAACCTTTCAAACAATTTTGAAAAAAAGTTGAAATTTTCTGTAATGGGAAATAGCTTTTTTACATAATAAATATGGATTCTCTAGAAAATATAAATCTAATTACCAGTTCCGAAAACCGTTTTTTAAAAATTGAAAAGTGAAACATACTTTGATAGAGACATAAGTTAGTTGTGAAATCAACCAAACATTAGTGATCAAAGCTCCATTGTAAAAATACCTATATGATATTACTGTGTTGATATACATACTTTGTTTCTACATCATGTATTAGAGGTTGTGGGGTGACACTACGAGGCCGAACTGGAACCATATAATGGGGTTCTTTATCAGGAGAAACACGATAACTCTGAGATCGTTGATGGACTGGTACTCCGTGAGCTAAAGCTGTGTCTGTCATTGGAGTAAATGCCAGGGAATGTCTGTTACTGTGTGCTGCAGAGCCTAAAATGTAAAAAGGAAAATAAATCTAAGATAATGTTGACTGGTGCGTTCAAAACTTGACCTTGTTATCCTGTCAATTTAAAATTTTGAAATAATTGCTGACTAAATTATGTTATAGTGGATTTTACAGTATGTTTTAAAGTAACCCTCCCTCCACACCAAAAACAAAGAAAGAAAAAAAGATAGAAATATAGATAGATAGATAGATAGATAGATAGATAGATAGATAGATAGATAGATAGATAGTTTGAAAAGAAAAAGAAAAAAAAAAAGAAAGAAAACCTGGAGATTTTCTGTAATTTTTATTTATTTTTTAATTTTTTTTATTTATATATTGTTAAAATTTTTTTTAAAGTGTGTATAAACATGAAATTATACCAATTCTTTGCTCATTGTTGTTGGCATTCATTACGATCATCTTTATCATATTGACTTTTTTACATTTATAACATTCTAAGAGAGATTTGGTCTTTTTACACTGCCAGTAAATATTTTACACTGTCAGTAAATGTTACAAGAGACCTATCTATTCTGTTTATATCTATATTTACTACATGTATTAAACAATCGAGATTTTTTCACTTTCCGTTGGTTAGCAATCAAACATTGTACTGTTGCTTTTGAGTACATTATATCACAAAATGACATCATATAACTAAGCTATAATTACCTCCCCCTGGGCCTGTGGCTCTTGATGGATGAACACCTGTTGCTGCTTTTGTGCTCTTAGCCACATAAGTCTGTGGAGGGGCACCTGGAGCTCCTGGGCCACCTGGTGCTCGAAATTGATCATAGTTCTGCGAAAATGCACTAGGTGGCGGTGACATTGCTCTTCTTATGGGATCCCCTGGTGGTGGTTGAGTTCTCTGTGCCGGTGGAGACATTGATCTTAAAAGTGGACCGGAGGGATGGCCTGGGTGGTTATGTATAGCATAGATAGGCTGGTAAGGATAGTCATAATCTTCGTAAGTGTTACCCTGCATATATCCATTCTGAGCCTGTAGGTTTTCCGGAATAGGGCGTAAATTCCGATCGGGTGAAGCCAGTTGTCTATCAGGTGATTGGTGAGCTATTCTAGCATAAGTGGCTGAAGGATGGCCCCGTGGCTGTCCTCTAGCTGAATCTAACGTATGTGATTTTGGCCTTTCAAGTTCTATAGGATAACCTTCTATAAAGGGAGGATATGACCTTGCCATATTAGAGGTCTGGGGAAGAGTCTGAGCTTTCCTGACCTGAAACACACAATGGTAAATCATTAAACCAGAGATAAAAATTGAAATGGACTATAGTATGATCCATTAAAGACCCATTTTAATACTATAATAATTTTAAAAATACCATTTTTTTTTCAAAATGTTTTTTTTAAACTCGTATGAAAAAATTGTCTTATGATTCAGCATTTATTTTCATTTTTGACAATACAGAAGTCACTTAAAATGGTTAATTAATTAACCCTTTTCCATCTGCATAAAAAGGGACACCTGCTAGTCCCTTATATGATTGTATACATAGATTTTTGTTGTATTTTGGTATGCTATTTAACAGTTGTGTATGCTATTATTTTTTTCCTGTATTTTTTGTGTGACCAAATAAATAAATCAAATCTAGACATTAAATATGGAACAAAATTTTCTACAGGGCTTCAAAAATCAAAACACACAAAATACTCTCTTCTGCAGAAACTAAAGTTTAAATACTATAAAACTAATACATGTCAATGAAAACAAGAATTGTCATAGAGAAACAATAGAAGCCATAAATTGATCAAACAACAGGTTAGGTTGACTAGTCATACATTGGAAGCCACAAAATGATCCAACAACAGGTTAGGTTGACTAGTCATACAATGGAAGCCATAAAATGATCAAACAACAGGTTAGGTTGACTAGTCATACAATGAAAGCCATGAAATGATCAAACAACAGGTTAGGTTGACTAGTCATACAATGGATGCCATAAAATGAACAAACACCAGGTTAGGTTGACTAGTCATACAATGGATGCCATAAAATGATCAAACAACAGGTTAGGTTGACTAGTCATACAATGAAAGCCATGAAATGATCTAACAACAGGTTAGGTTGACTAGTCATACAATGGATGCCATAAAATGAACAAACACCAGGTTAGGTTGACTAGTCATACAATGGATGCCATAAAATGAACAAACACCAGGTTAGGTTGACTAGTCATACAATGAAAGCCATGAAATGATCAAACAACAGGTTAAGTTGACTAGTCATACAATGAAAGCCATAAAATGATCAAACAACAGGTTAGGTTGACTAGTCATACAATGGAAGCCATGAAATGATCAAACAACAGGTTAGGTTGACTAGTCATACAATGGATGCCATAAAATGATCAAACACCAGGTTAGGTTGACTAGTCATACAATGAAAGCCATAAAATGATCCAACAACAGGTTAGGTTGACTAGTCATACAATGGATCCCATAAAATGAACAAACACCAGGTTAGGTTGACTAGTCATACAATGGATGCCATAAAATAAACAAACACCAGGTTAGGTTGACTAGTCATACAATGAAAGCCATGAAATGATCCCAGGGCTTGACATTAACTTTTATACCAACCTGCCTAGTCAGGCAAGTGCAACTGAAAATTCACTTGCCCACCAAAATGTTTTACTTGCCCTACAATTATTTTGCTTTTTTTTGTTTTCTTCATTTCAGGTCTTAAAATCGCTAAAAAAAGACCGAGTTAATCCTGTTTTAATCATTTACAAAAGACCGAATCAATCTTGTTTTATTAAACTGTTAATAAAATATTCATGATTGATGTTAACTTATTGTTTTGACTTTACTCACTGTAGTTTAATTCAGAGTGTTATTAAAAAGCTTATGGATAGTTATACTATCTTTAATTTTATAAGGAGATGTTCCTCTTCAGATTTCTTAAAAAATGACAACATTGACTTTTGTTTTAATTCGGTCATGTTTGCAGTTTCTATTGTCAACAATAGACGAACACATATTTAGCGCTCTGATTGGATTAAATTGAGTGATATAAATAGAATAAACCAATCAAATATCTCGTTTTATACCTGTCACGGTTGTTTACGACAGGTTCCCAATTTAAACTCTAAGAGTCATAGAAAATATACAGAAGTATGGTGTGCACTTTAACATCGAAAATCGGGAAAAAAAAAATCTTCAGGATTTTATGTCAAAACAACAATTTTAATCATCTATGGCTAAAATTTTCACTTGCCTAGTCGGACAAGTTTAATCTAATGTTTACTTGCCCGACCAGTCAGTTTTACTTGCCCCAGGGCAAGCGGACAACCGTTAATGTCGAGCCCTGGATCCAACAACAGGTTAGGTTGACTAGTCATACAATGGATGCCATAAAATGATCAAACCACAGGTTAGGTTGACTATACTAAACTAACAAACAAAACAAACTTAAAACAACTAAAACATAAAGGTTTACTTGATCTGTGATTGCTGTTGCAGGTGTGTCACCATGGTGATGATCAGGTACCTGCTGAGGTGTATCATCCCTTAGTGGAGCTGCCGTCGACTTCCCTCGGACTTCTGGCGTTTGTTCCCTAACCCTTTGTTGTTCATCACTTTCATATTCATGTATCTTTAGAACTGTTCTGTCTTTTATATCTCTGTGAATAATCAGGTTTATGTAAAATACTTACCTCTTTTGAACTAATAATGTCAAAAACATATACAAAATGGCCTATATATCTATCTGGGGGCCTCGGTGACCGAGCATTCTAAAGTGCCCACTTACAGATCACAGAACCATCTGGATTCGAATCCCACTTGGGACAGATTCTATTGTGTGAAAGTTTGTCAGTTCGCTTGCTGAAGATCGATGTTTTTCTCAGGGCACTCCGGTTTCCTCTACCATCCTAAAACTGACCGCCTTGAAATAAGTGAATTTAACTGGGGCGTAAAACACCATTATTCCATTCAACTCTTATTTATCTTATCTTATCTATCTATCTATCTATCTATCTATTTCTTATAACACATGTTAGTTTAACTTAATTCACTTTTTTTGTTGGTAAGTTAAAACCATGAAAATTTAAAGCAGGAAATTGGGATATTTAACCATGGCTGGGACATACATAAGACTTTAAAATATGAGATATTCAAATATGTGAAATTGAAATTCTGTTTATGAAATTAATATATGCAGTGCTTTGGACATCAAGGTAATTGTAGTGAAAACTAGATATGTTTCTTTGAAACAGATGTGTCGCCTGACACTACATAAAAATCAATCAAAGGGAAATAATTCAAAAACGGAACAAGATAGAGTTGTGGTTCTTGTGCACTGCACTTCGAATCATTGCCTGAAACATGTACACCAAGTTTGGAGTCATTTGAACATACTACACCAAAGTTATGCTCCAGACAAGAAATGCTCTATAAAAATCAATCAAAGGGAAATAATTCAAAAACGGAAAAAGATAGAGTTGCGGTTCTTGTGCACTGCACTTCGAGTCATTGCCAAAACATGCACACCAAGTTGAGAGTCATTTGAACATGCTGCACCAAAGTAATGCTCCAGACAAGAAATGCTCTATAAAAATCAATCAAAGGGAAATAATTCAAAAACGGAAAAAGATAGAGTTGCGGTTCTTGTGCACTGCACTTCGAGTCATTGCCAGAAACATGCAAGTTGAGAGCCATTTGAACGTACAACACCAATGTTATGCTCCGGACAAGGAAATCCGGATGCCGCTGACGACGACGTCGACGAAAGTAATCCCTATATGTCACTTAGTCAGGCGACACAAAAATTAAATTTCATACTTCATTATTATTATTATTACCTTAGGTCTTCAAGCAGATAGTAAATATTAGTTTTAGATTCCAAAATGTAAATCTTTCTTTTAGATGATTGTAGGTACTGCATCGACAATCGTCCTGGAAACGACCTAACAAACAGCGCCCTAACTGTGTCTAAGTGTGTGATTTTGTTGGGTAATACTGCTTTTTTTGTTTCATTTCCATAGATAAGAAAAACTATTCCTGAAAAACATTAACATAATTGCAAATTAATCAAAATTTTTCCAATAATACAATACATAACAGGAAAATCGCAGGTTTGGATCCACTTTGTAACTGGGACCCCAACACCATTGGCAAGTGGTTTAAAAATGAATTATCAAAACCACTACAAATTTACCATGTAATTTCTCTGATATTATATCAGATAAAGAATTACAATTTGACATTTACAATTTAAGTAATTATTCTGAAGTCAATGAGACTGATTACTTTCTGAGGTCAATGAGACTGATTACTTTCTGAGGTCAATGAGACCGATTACTTTCTGAGGTCAATGATTACTTTCTGAGGTCAATGAGACTGATTACTTTCTGAGGTCAATGAGACAGATTACTTTCTGAGGTCAATGAGACCGATTACTTTCTGAGGTCAATGAGACCGATTACTTTCTGAAGTCAATGAGACTGATTACTTTCTGAGGTCAATGAGACAGATTACTTTCTGAGGTCAATGAGACAGATTACTTTCTGAGGTCAATGAGACTGAGACAGATTACTTTCTGAGGTCAATGAGACTGATTACTTTCTGAGGTCAATGAGACTGATTACTTTCTGAGGTCAATGAGACAGATTACTTTCTGAGGTCAATGAGACAGATTACTTTCTGAGGTCAATGAGACTGATTACTTTCTGAGGTCAATGAGACAGATTACTTTCTGAGGTCAATGAGACAGATTACTTTCTGAGGTCAATGAGACTGATTACTTTCTGAGGTCAATGAGACAGATTACTTTCTGAGGTCAATGAGACTGATTACTTTCTGAGGTCAATGAGACAGATTACTTTCCAATAATTTATAGAAATGAAAATAACTTGCAATAAGGTTATTGATAATTTGATGATTGTAAGTCAGATTTATAAAAAAAAATATGTCTTAGCAAAAACTTTACTTTTATCAACATCAGACCCCAGTGTCACAATCATTTACCCAATTGAGTGTATACTGAACTCACATTAGGGAATATTTCAATGTCAATTTTTAAGATATCACACATATAAAATTGAAAATTCTGTTGTTATATTTAAATTATTTAGTTTAAGTTTGTTGAACAAAACAAAACATTGCCTCAGAAAACTTAAAATTTTTAAAATATTGATGAGAGAAAAATGGAAATATTTGTGGTCAGTCAAAATTGGTGAAAGAAAATGGAATATCCTGAGAAAACAAAACTGAAAAAAATTTTCACAACAGAATCCAGCCTGAAGTGAGATCGAAACCTCCAACTGCAGTGGGATCGAAACCTCCAGCCTGAAGTGGGATCGAAAACTAAGATGCAATAGGCAATGCTATCTATAATTGAGCAATCTTGACCAATCAGGTACTAAAGTCTCTTAGAAGCCATTGAAGGTATTGTATTTAATGGTACATGAATGATATCCAAATAGTTTGGGTAAAAACCATCCATCATATAACACATGACAACATTATAAATAAAGTTGAAGTTTATCAGTTATCAATCCAATAGAAAAAGTAGTGGGTTCTGTTTCCCACCCCACCCCCCCCACATCCCGATCAATCAGAGGTGCCAAAGGGCAAACATACCTAGAGGTCTGTCAAATGTGTTTGGCGGAGATCTGACAATAGGAAGACTGGACCTTATGAATCCACCACGAGCAAAGTTACCGATAGGTCCCTCTATATTAGACATGGTTTCTGGATCTTCATACTCCAGAGAACTGTTGTGGTCTGGGTTGTACTGTCACCACAGTCCTCCTACGCTGATGATCCCTCGGCCGTCGAGTCTAAAAATAAACAAAAACAAGCATACATGAATAGTGTTATTAATTGCTTTATACTGAGCTATGCAGTCAAGTTAATATCTACCTATCAATATTCTAATACAACCATCTTAAATTAAAACTACCGGATTTCACTGTCTAGACCAGAAAAGCCCGAGATGTAACATAAGGAAGAATGAAGCTTTTCATGCCAACACATTTATTATGGACATTTAGTATATAGTTAACACCAAGTAAATTAAATGCTTACCAACACAGATGTGTTAATAGCTTATACAGTAAAACCTTGTAATACACAACCCAAATTTTGCTAATGTGACTTTCACATGGATTTCAGATGGAAACGTAGGAAACCAGTTTTCAATCTTCAACACACAAGGACTTTCTATTTCAGGGTTTCCTTTCCATGAACAGAAAAAAAAAGCAACATACATTTTATCCACAGACATTTTTTCCCCTATATAAATAATTTCAACAAAATTGGTACATAAATAAACCTGTAATGACAATTAATAGGTTTTTGCTATTTTCAGTAATGGCAGCCAGGGATTTATCACAGACATGTTGGATATGATTTTCAACCTTCAATTCAGAGGAGAAGAAGCTAAAAAACCAACCAAAATATTTATCTTTTGTAGTGAATTGATAATTAAATACAACTATATGGCTTTTCATGTAATTGTTCATTATGTAAAACCAATGCAAGTTTCACATGAAATCCACAGGGTTTGCACTAATTTTTTTTTTTTTTTTTTTTTTTTTTTTTTTTTTTTTGGGGGGGGGGGGGGGGGGGGGGGAAGAGACATGTCCCCTTACCATAAAATACTGAGAGACAAATAAAAGTTTTGGGGGACATAACCACAAAAAGTTAATCAGTATGTAACTTTGAAGCCAATAACTTTTGAAATTTTTTATTTTGTTTTGGATCAGATGAACCAGCAGCAGTTTCAGAATCTGATTTTTCACCATCAGAGTTGTCATTAGTCAGATGGACCAGCAGCAGTTTTAGAATCTGATTTTTCACCATCAGAGTTGTCATTAGTCAGATGGACCAGCAGCAGTTTCCGAATCTGATTTTTCACCATCAGAGTTGTCATTAGTCAGATGGACCAGCAGCAGTTTTAGAATCTGATTTTTCACCATCAGAGTTGACATTAGTCAGATGGACTGGTCATTAGTTTTCTGTTTGTGTTTTTTGGTAAAAAAAAAAAAAGACTAATTTTTTCAAAGACATGCCAGTAATTTGTGCAGATGATCGCTAAAAATGCTATGCATATACAAGTTTCATTGCTTGGCGCACTTATTAAAGCAGGGTGGAGAAAACCAGAGTACTCAGAAAAAAACCGTAACATCTGGGGAGTGAAAACCAGAGTACTCAGAAAAAAAACCGTAACATCTGGGGAGTGAAAACCAGAGTACTCAGAAAAAAACCGTAACATCTGGGGAGTGAAAACCAGAGTACTCAGAAAAAACCGTAACATCTGGGGAGTGAAAATTAGAGTACTCAGAAAAAACTGTAACATCTGGGGAGTGAAAACCAGAGTACTCAGAAAAAAACCGTAACATCTGGGGAGAGAAAACCAGAGTACTCAGAAAAAAACCATAACATCTGGGGAGTGAAAACCAGAGTACTCAGAAAAAACCGTAACATCTGGGGAGTGAAAACCAGAGTACTCAGAAAAAACCGTAACATCTGGGGAGTGAAAACCAGAGTACTCAGAAAAAACAGTAACATCTGGGGAGTGAATGACAACTTTCACATATAAGGATCTTCTGGAGAGTAAACAAAAATAATAAGATTTTCTCTACTACAGGGCTTTAAAATAACAGCACATTTAGTGTTGGAGAGATTGATGCCTTAATGTGTATGGAGTATCACTGATATCACTGATCATATAGACAAAACCAATCACTAAAGTAATTCATACCACAACTTAATAAAGCATCATAGATGTACAGGATAAATAAAGACGCCAGCATATATACAGGAATGTCAGCATATATACAGGAATGTCAGGAACAAAAACCAAAAATACACACCTATCAATCTCTGTCATTTTGTAAATGAATTTATTTTGACAAAGACTGAGAAATTATCTGCAGTTGCTATGGCAACTGAAAATCATTTTCCTGGTAAAACTCTCATACACTGATTAATTCTGTCTGTACTCTCGTAGATCACCAATAACACTTTCTGTTTAAATGAGATTTCATACCACTATTTGACACTTTTGCCTTTAAAGTTACAACAAATGTAATTCATGAATAATATATGTCTAGTGTTATGTAATTTCTAATATCTGCTTTTTGATTTAAGAGATAGATTAGTTGGTGGTAATTACACAGCGGGTACAATGCAACGCAAAATCCATTTTCACTTTAATATTGTTGGTTGAATATTGTTTTATGTAACATCAGCAATTTTTTTTGGCTATTCATGATAAGACAATATATATCTGAATCTCAAGTTTTGAGAAAATTTTCTAATCTGCTTTGTACCTACTAGGCTTGTAATGTCACAGATAAACAAAAAACACCAAGATCAGTTTTTAAATTAGTGTACAGAAAATATATAAAATAAAATAATATATAAATAAGTAAACATAAAAAAAATTAAAAAAATAAATAAAAATAAAAAATGAAAGTAAAATAAACATTTAGAAATAATTTGTTTTACTTGACTTATATTAGGACAGTCTATAGTCATATATTAGATTATTACCTACAGTAAGTACCATATCATGATATATATAAAACATTTATAAAATAATTTATGGAATTCCTATGAGTAATCAAAGTGCTTCAATTTTCTGAGCTATCCAGGAGGAAAGATTTAATCCTACCAATATCACTCCCAAAGAAACATGTACATCAGTCATTAATATACAAATTGACTTGATTTAATGGCGTTTATTTCAGCAGCTATGTCACCAGCTATAGTTGAAGTGACAGAAATTTTGACTTTTACAGTGCACTTAGGGCAATGTGCATGGAGGGTTCTTTAGCATGCCATGTCTGCCGTGACATGGGCATTAGTTTTTATGGTCTCTTCCAAATGACCGTGTGACTTTCATTTCTAAATGCAGAGTACTTGGCGAAAGATCAGTCACTACCTATTTTCAAGTCTTGGTCAGACCCAGACAGAGTTCAAATCCTGACTTTCCACATATGAATCGAGCACCCTACCTACTGAGCTACCCTAGTGATTTCTAAATAAACATTTAGGTTGGTTGGTTAGCTGTTACGTCGTTTAACGGCATCAGCAATTTTTTGGCTATTTGAGATGATAGCAAGGATATTGTTCTTTAAGGATTAATCTAACAACAAGTTCACGAATGCTAGAAATGTGCAAGTGTGTATTATGACTAGTGAACACTTAGCATGTAAGATGCTAGCTCACAGAGTCAGTATGCCAAAGACAAGCAATTACCACTCCCCCATTCACATTCTCTTGACACTTAATGAACCAGTTGATAGTCTTACCTCCCAATGCCAAGCAACAGGCAAGGTAGCGGTATCTCAAATTTTGAACTGAATTAAAATTAAATTAATATTCTTATGTTTGATCTGACTGCTGTTCAAATCACAGACTTCATGCTATTGAGACGGATGTTCTAACACTAAACCAATGAGACATTATTCATGAATAAGAGATATAGTAAATTACAAGTTAATGAAAGGATAGGTATGGGTTGTTATGACATGAGGTAAGGTATGAGTCGAGCAGGAGTCGAAGTATCAGGAACTGCATAAGTGTTATACTTTTATACGTTAGATTTTAAAATTTAGATTTAAATCCTTCATTTGCTCTTTACAACTTGTTTTACAATTTGTAACAGAGAGAGAGAGAGAGAGAGAGAGAGAGAGAGAGAGAGAGAGAGAGAGAGAGAGAGAGAGAGAGAGAGAGAGAAGCTTGAAACATATACATCAAGAATAAAAACTTGTTCATTTCATATCAACAACAAGGTATTGCAGATTTTACATATATGTATATATATATATATACAACATGTTGTATACATGAATGTCAGAAATATCTATTAAGGAAAAGGTCATTTGTAAATAAAATCAGCTTATATGCAAATTAATTCACAATACTTTTCCTTTTTAATTACAAGACATATAAGAATAAGTTATCTCCCTTAGGTAAAATGATATTAAACCAATGTATCTTAGATTAGTAAAATTCTAACACCACATTTTAACAAAATTCTAACAACAATTTAGATATTTCAATAAATTATTTTTTAAATAAAATAAATAAATAAATAAATAAATAATAATAAATAAATAAATAAATAAATAAATAAATAAAAACAACTGTAAGCAAATATCTGGAACTGTTAGGTCATGCTTTTCACATAACACATTTATATACACATGCATGCCACAAGCACACACACACACACAACACACACACACACACACACACACACACACACATATCTCTTACCTTAGCAGTAATAATTAAAACAATTCCTGAATCACCCTATATACAATATTAATACTGTAGGATCTTGTAGTACAGTCATATGTCAACAGTACAGACAATTATTATCTAAAAGTTAGGTTTTTACAGTATTGTTCTCTCAAGCATATAAATTTGTTAAATGATCTGGCAAGTTGAAAATATTAGAAAATTTTATCAGTAAAATTATCTTGGGAAAAATATGTTTTGTGTTAAACTTAAGTAATACATATATACATACATATACATATGTATATACAAAATATACAGAATGTAACTACATTTTGATATATATACTAGTATACAGTTCTAGAAATTTACTATTTCTGGACAATTAAAACTCTGTAATATCAGACTTTGTATTTATGTAAACTAAGATAAAAAAAAAAACAACTTATAGTTCTTCTTTCTTTTTTTGAGAATTTAAATAAAAAATTTTTAATACCAGTGAAACAGTATCTATCAATTGCCCATTCAGAACAAAGTTTGTGTTCAGATTAGAAAGGCGCTTGGTTTACACAGATTGATAACAAAATTTAATAAATAATTCAATTTATGGAGGTATTCTGTTTCCCCTTTAGTCCAGTTTTAAAAATGTTTATTTTTTAGACAGTTGGTTCTCCGTAGATGAGTTTATAAATAATCCAGTTTTACCTCTATCTCATTTATATTTCATTATTTTGGCTCAATATCGGTTTTTAAATGTGTAAATTTATTTTGACCCTTCTTTTCAAAAACATGGTCCATTTTTGTAAGGCCTAAGCTAAGGATGACCCGATATTGGGGATGTGATGGCTGGGTGGTTAAGATGTTAGCCTTTAAACTGCAGACATTTCATCCTTGTCACAGTTGTGGGTTCAAACCCTGTTGACTGCAAGTGAGAAAGGTTTTTTTCTTGTCTTATGTCTCAACTGCTTGGCTAAGTACCAGTATAATGGTATAATAGTCCTATATTTAGAACTAGTGACCTACTTATTGACCCAACATGACCCATATAAAAACTTGACCTAGCTTTTGTCAGGAGGATCAATCTCAGCAAGTTTGATGAAAATTGGTCTAAAATTGAGCCCTCAGATGTGTTAACAAGATTTTTCTACAATTTAACCTAGTGACCTATTTACTGACACAACATAACTAGAAAACAAACTTCAGCTAGCTTTTGTCAAGGGGATCATTCTGATTAAGTTAAATAATGATTGGGCTAAAGTTGGTGCCTCAGGAGTGTTAACAAGGTTTTTCTACAATTTGACCTAGTGACCTAATTATTGACCCAACATGGCCCATATACGAACTTGAGCTAGCTTTTGTCAAGAGGACCATTCTGAGCAAGTTTGATGAAGATTGGACTAAAATTGGGGCCTCCAGTGTGTTAACAAGATTTTTCCATTTTTTTTTTACTTAGTTACCTACTAATTGACCCAACATGGCCCATATACGAACTTGAGCTAGCTTTTGTCAAGAGGATCATTCTGAGCAAGTCTGATTACGATTGCATTCAAATTGTGGCCTCAGGAGTGTTAACAATCAAAAGTTGATGCACGACGGACACACAACGGACAATGACCCA
This sequence comes from Tegillarca granosa, assembly GCA_029721355.1. NCBI lineage: Eukaryota > Metazoa > Mollusca > Bivalvia > Arcoida > Arcidae > Tegillarca > Tegillarca granosa. Next base: position 991,822 of record CM056608.1, read on the forward strand.
TCACAATAGCTCACTTAAGCACTTTGTGCTAAGGTGAGCTTATAAAAAAAATTGCCTCATTCAAAGAAGCTGAAAAATTGCTAATGTAACATAAAACAACATTCAACCAACCAACCAATATACAGCAATGCAGAATTGAACACTGGATTTGGACAGGTGTCTGTTGTATTAAGTTTGTATTGTATCTAGGAAGATGATATCTTTTGTATATCGTAGATCAATAGTAACTGTTACCGTACCAACAAATAATTATTGATGGTTTTTGTTGTATATTAACTTATGATGAAGGATTGATAATAGAAATAAAATTCTCAAGATATAAATTAATGAGAATGGTTGATGATAAAAATGAGTCGAGTAATGGTGTTTCAGGCCAAACCAGTCATAATCTTTTCATTTATAGCCAGTCAGCAGCGGAAAGCAATGGTGTTTTACACTCCAGACAAAATTCTTTTACTTCTATCAAGGTTGTCGTGTCCGAGATGATCAGGGAAAATTGAGTTGGCAGGAGAAAAACACTGCCCTTCTGCAAGCCAACTGACAAACTTTTACCAGGATCTGTCCTAGTGAGATCTAAAGTTAGGTGGTGAAAGACAGTGTTCTAAGTAAGCCCCTCAGCCACTAAAGTTAGGTGGTGAAAGACAGTGTTATAAGTAAGCCCCTCAGCCACTGAGGTTAGGTGGTGAAAGACAGTGTTCTAAGTAAGCCCCTCAGCCACTGAGGTTAGGTGGTGAAAGACAGTGTTCTAAGTAAGCCCCTCAGCCACTGAGGTTAGGTGGTGAAAGACAGTGTTCTAAGTAAGCCCCTCAGCTACTGAGATTAGGTGGTGAAAGACAGTGTTCTAAGTAAGCCCCTCAGCTACTGAGATTAGGTGGTGAAAGACAGTGTTCTAAGTAAGCCCCTCAGCTACTGAGATTGGGTGGTGAAAGACAGTGTTCTAAGTAAGCCCCTCAGCTACTGAGATTAGGTGGTGAAAGACAGTGTTCTAAGTAAGCCCCTCAGCTACTGAGATTGGGTGGGGAAAGACAGTGTTCTAAGTAAGCCCCTCAGCCACTGAGATTAGGTGGTGAAAGACAGTGTTCTAAGTAAGACCCTCAGCCACTGAGATTAGGTGGTGAAAGACAGTGTTCTAAGTAAGCCCCTCAGCCACTGAGATTAGGTGGTGAAAGACAGTGTTCTAAGTAAGCCCCTCAGCCGCTGAGATTAGGTGGTGAAAGACAGTGTTCTAAGTAAGCACCTCAGCCACTGAGATTAGGTGGTGAAAGACAGTGTTCTAAGTAAGCCCCTCAGCCACTGAGATTAGGTGGTGAAAGACAGTGTTCTAAGTAAGCCCCTCAGCCACTGAGATTAGGTGGTGAAAGACAGTGTTCTAAGTAAGCCCCTCAGCCACTGAGATTAGGTGGTGAAAGACAGTGTTCTAAGTAAGCACCTCAGCCACTAAAGTTAGGTGGTGAAAGACAGTGTTCTAAGTAAGCCCCTCAGCCACTGAGATTAGGTGGTGAAAGACAGTGTTCTAAGTAAGCCCCTCAGCCACTGAGATTAGGTGGTGAAAGACAGTGTTCTAAGTAAGCCCCTCAGCCACTGAGATTAGGTGGTGAAAGACAGTGTTCTAAGTAAGCCCCTCAGCCACTAAAGTTAGGTGGTGAAAGACAGTGTTCTAAGTAAGCCCCTCAGCCACTGAGATTAGGTGGTGAAAGACAGTGTTCTAAGTAAGCCCCTCAGCCACTGAGATTAGGTGGTGAAAGACAGTGTTCTAAGTAAGCCCCTCAGCTACTGAGGTTAGGTGGTGAAAGACAGTGTTCTAAGTAAGCCCCTCAGCCACTGAGATTAGGTGGTGAAAGACAGTGTTCTAAGTAAGCCCCTCAGCTACTGAGATTAGGTGGTGAAAGACAGTGTTCTAAGTAAGCCCCTCAGCCACTGAGATTAGGTGGTGAAAGACAGTGTTCTAAGTAAGCACCTCAGCCACTGAGATTAGGTGGTGAAAGACAGTGTTCTAAGTAAGCCCCTCAGCCACTGAGATTAGGTGGTGAAAGACAGTGTTCTAAGTAAGCCCCTCAGCCACTGAGATAAGGTGGTGAAAGACAGTGTTCTAAGTAAGCCCCTCAGCCACTGAGATTGGGTGGGGAAAGACAGTGTTCTAAGTAAGCCCCTCAGCCGCTGAGATTAGGTGGTGAAAGACAGTGTTCTAAGTAAGCCCCTCAGCCACTGAGGTTAGGTGGTGAAAGACAGTGTTCTAAGTAAGCCCCTCAGCCACTGAGATTAGGTGGTGAAAGACAGTGTCCTAAGTAAGCCCCTCAGCCGCTGTGTGATGGTGGAGAAAACCAGAGTTACCAGAGAAAGCACTGACCATTGGCCAGCAGACAAGTTATTTCACACTTGAATCAAAAGTAATTATACTGACCAATGTTTTTTGTGTAGTAGTTTTAATAAGTTCCTTGAAAGTATTAGCTCAATGTGAAAACTCAATAACACTGAAAAATGAGGCCTGCCTTGAGTGGTCTCTGACCTCAGTTAATGAATTCGAGTACCTTTCACCATCAAGACTGAAATCCAAATTCAGCTGATTCTAGTAAAATAAAGTTTGTCAGTTTGCTAGCCAATGGTCTACAGTTTTCTTTGTTTTGATACAAGTAAAAAAGTCATCATCAAGGCATTAAAAAATCCACAATTATTCAACTCCAATTCACTTTTAATATATTTCATGATTTTTTTGGAGGAAGACTACATTCTTTTTCTCTGCATCACTATTAAGGGTGTTGACAGCCACAAAAAAAAAAACAAAAAAAAACAAAAAAAAAAAAAAAAAAAAAGTGAAAAGGATTGCAGTGGCTAATTGGTTATGAGGTTATATACACTATAGGGTTCAAACTGCTATAGGTTCACCAGGTAGATAAAAAGTCTTGTCACAAATAACTGAATAATTGCTGATGTAACCTAAAGCAGCATTTAGCCAACCAACTAACTATAAAGGATCTTTCTTCAGACATAAAGACATCTTATTGCAACAGAAATAAAGAGTATCAGATCATCAAAGTACTAAAAGTACTGAAATCTGATATATCTATCTATCTACAATCAGGAAGATTGGTTGCTAGCTAGTTAAAACACTGTATTTTTGTTTCAAGTATATAAATACAGAAAAATAATTCACTTTATTTAAATGACATATAACAGACAGATAACTGTAAAATTAAAATGATAATATTCATCTTAAAAAGACTGCATTATACTGGAAAAAAAAAACTAGAGATGAAAATCCTGACTGACAAAAACAGATGCCTCATTTAAGTACTTCTGACCCTTAAACACTAAATTTGAGGGATGTTTTATAACTGATAAGTGAGAAACAAAACAATATATTTATCTCTTGACAAGCTGTTTCACATTTCTGTATTCAGATTAATTTCTTTTTCACTCATATCTTTCTAAAATGTCTTAATATGAAGATTTTGTCTTTCTTTATTTTACAATTTTTATAAAGTATTTCATCTAAAACAGAAAGGTTTTGTCAGAAAAACAAGCTTCATTTTGAGTTGTATATTTATTACAATCTACTTTGCATCTGCATAACACGCAATACACTTTTTACTGAATGCGAAGAAACCTGTGACTCAGAGCTTTAGGATGCAGACTCAAAAACAGCTGAAATCTTCCTGAAATAAATGGATAGGTGCAAACAAATGTTGGGAGTTGATCTTGTAACAGATTGATTTATATTCATGCACTCTTGCTCACTTCGCGTAACAAAAATATTTACAATACACTGGTAATGCTATATTTTAAGCAACAGAAAACAACAGCCAAGATCTTCCTGAAATAAATGGATAGGTGCAAACAAATGTTGGGGTTGATTTTTGCAACAGATTGGTGGCCAATCCAAGAGACATTCCTACATCTCGTTCACTTCACACAATAAAGATATTAAAATAGATGTACCAGTAATGGTAATTCTGTATTTTAAGCTAAAAAAACAACAGTTAAGACCTTTTATGAAATAGTATACAAATATTTTCATTTTAAATATTCTAATTTTTATTTAGGTGTTTTTTATACCACACCAAAATACACCAAAATTTGCACCCCATGAAAATAACCTGCTACATGGTATAAGCCAAAGAAATGTTTGGGTTGATCTTTGATGGATAATGTCAAATAAAAATTGAGATTCTTGCACTCTCAGTTACATTACACAACAAAGATATCAACGATAGAGATTCTGGTGACATGTTGTTTTTGTATACATAAAATAATAGCTGAAATGTGCCTCAAATAAATAAATATAAGTGAAACAAATGTTGGGGTTAATCTTTGATAGACAATGTCCAATCTAAGTAATTCTTGAATTCTTGTTCACATTACTCGTTACAAACCTGTTGACTGACCATCTTTACCTCCAGGTGATGGTCAGTTCGTGAGTGGGTTGATGGGGGAGGGAATGGAATTTAACAATAATTTCTGAGCATTTCAAGAATGCCTCTGACCTTGTAAGCCTGTAAAACCACAAGCTTTTTCAATCACCTCATTGCCTTAGTGATGGAGCTTCTGCCTTAAAAGTAGGAGGTCATGGGTTTGAACCCCAGGTGGGTCATATGTAAGAAAAATTTGAGATAATGCTTCCTCACCTGGAGTTTGGTATTAGGAAGACAAAGTATTGACTGGTTCACTCAGTGTCAGAAAAAATTAACTGGGGGTAGAGGTATGCTGCGGCTAACTGACTCAGTGAGCTAGTACCTTATCAAAATGTCACCCTAAGTGTATGCTAGTATACGATAGGCCGTAATACACATATCACACATAAATGAACATTATTTTAGATTAATCCATAGAGATAACTTACCTTACTCTTATTGTAAATAGCTGAAAAATTGCTGATGTGACATTAAACATCATTAAAACACTTATAAACTTTCTCACATTACAACTCGCTCAAGTGGGACTCAAAAACTACACTGAGAGGAAAAAACAACCATGTGATGTGTCTACCTATAAACAAGTTTTAGGAAAAGATTTCAACTTTTTTAAACCTAATAGTTTCTTCACGATTGTGATCGTAGGATCAGATTATTACATTTCGCTGTTTATTGATTGTATATGAACTTAATGTTGATTCAATCAGAGATATAAGACTTCAATATATCAGGGCTCGACAGATTAATGTAACTTTATTCAACATTCATTTTCGAAAGAATTCATCTTTTAAAAGTGGAATGGAATAATCGTGTTTTATGCCCTAGTCAGGATTCTTGTACTTATTTTAAAGTAGGCAGTTTGTGATATTACTGAAAGCTGTAGAACTTGACCATTTAATTTAATGGGGTTTTATGTCCCAGTTAAGAAAATATTACTTATATCAAGATGTCACCAGCTAGGTGCTCTTAGAGCAATGTGCAGGGAGAGGTTCTTTAGCCTGCCATGTCTGTGGGGATATGGGGCATCAGTTTTTAAGGTCTCCTCCCCTGAAGAGAACCTGAAGAAAATTCTGACATGAATTTCCATATATTTAGATTAGCCCATGTGGGATCAAACCTTATAGATACTGTGACTCATATAAAGAATGACTTTAAGCCATCAGGTCACCAAAGCTAAATAAAATTTTGAGACCTAAAGAATGCAAACTTCTTAAAGTGATGAGACTATAGTGTCTTCTCAGTCATCATCCACGCAAAAAATACTTATCATGGATGGCTAAAAAACTGCTGATATGACAGTAATAAACCATTTTGCAACCAACCAAAGCTTTCAACCTCTTTGTAAAAGAATCTAATTCACATTTCAGAGCAGAAAGTATTGCAAGCATTTAGTGTTATTCTGGGCAAAAACTGTTAGAGACAGGTATTGACCTGCCAATATTAATATGTATGCAAGAAGAGATAATTTATTTTGAGTTAAAATCTAAATTTATTTTTATCTACAGTTACATCAGACATTTTTTAATGAAGACTTATTACACAGTGCATTCTTATGTTTGAGACAGTCAAGGATTCTTTCACCACTTACGTTGAGGTAGTAAGTCCTGAATGATATAGGAAATTCTAAAACCTTTGGCAATAAAATAGTCAAACTTTATAAAAGCATGGTACTGCAAAAAAGGCTATTTGATCCACTTGGTCAAAAAGAAACTTGAACATCTGTGAGCCATTACCTTGGACCACTCAGCCATCATTGTTAATCCCCTAGATATTATCTGTGGCATAGAATCATGGAGCTTTACACACCAGTCAGGATTTTTTTTTCACCAACACTTTAAAGTTGTCAGAGATGGTGGAGCAAACCAGAGTGCCCAGAAAAACAACCATTCTTAAGGGAAATGACAAAATTTCTGATACCTGTGTACCTGTCCAGAATAGGATTCAATCCTATGTGGTAAAAGTCATTGTGATACATAACCTCACACACCTAGCCACCAACAACCCCACCCCCCCCCCCCCACACACACACACAAACACAAAATGCCGAGTAAAACACTATGTTATATAGCTTAATCTTATTTGATTACAGATAAAGTCACATGTATGATGCAATGTAATATCTCAATCATCCATATTTTTAAAAACAGTCTACCAGCTTGTTTTTTACTTCATGCCAATAAGTATTAAAATTATTTTAAAAAAATTATAATAAAGATTCTTATAACTAAAAACATATTTAAAACAAAACAAAAAACAAAACAATCACTACCTTGTTCTGATGTCGCCATATAACTTTCTCTGTTGGGTTCATTTTTAAAAATTTTTAAATTCCCTTGTTAAAGCAATCAAAACCTAATTATCACCATTTTACACCTCTATTTGAATAATACACCAATTAAAAATCCTACATATGTTGTACTGTCTGTAACAATACATGGTTAACAATAATATAAATCTCTCTTTACTGCCTGGTCCACCTTTGATAAAGAATGACATGTGTACCTTTACCTGTCTCAGGTGGGCTGTGTGTTCTCTCGTTAGCTGCACCTTTCCTGCACATGTAATACTTTTTATTTACTTAAACTAAAACACTGTATTACTATGCAGATATCAAGGTATGAAATCAATTATAACTATATATATATATATATATATATATATATATATATATATATATATATATATATATATATATATATATGTACATATTTATATTATATATGACCCATTATATAAGGTCATTATGTATAACTTGTCAACTTTTCTCAAAGCAAAGGTATATATTTATATTAAAGGTCTCTTGTTAAAGGGTCATAATAAACAGCTGGTCACTGCTGTGTTCAACATCTGGTCAACACAGAAGATGACTGACCAAGATCAATAAGAGTATCAGGTACTTGTTACTGGTACGGCCTGCAGAAAATATCCCTAACAGTAAGCAAATATTCTGAAAATTTCATTTCATTTTTGTGTGCATTAAAAAAAAAAAAAATGAAACACTTCTTTTAAACTTAATTAATATGCTTCAAATCACAAACAACATAACTTCAAAGCTATATACTCTTAGTTACAGAAAAACATTCTGAAAAATGAAACAGGAAATAACTGGAGAGAGAGAGAGAGAGAGAGAGAGAGAGAGAGAGAGAGAGAGAGAGAGAGAGAGAGAGAGAGATCTTTTCTCATACATTTATGTGTGTGTGTGTGTGTGTGTGTGTGTGTGTGTGTGTGTGTGTGTGAAAATAAATTTGATTTTTTTTTATTCTTTGCATTTATTGATTGTAGATAAAATTACTTCTGATTTTAAGTTGCTTTAAATAATAAGAAGATTTATGAGTTTTTAACAAATTCATCAACCTGTGAATGAATTTCACCCCTAAATCATCCTGCTAAAACCTGATAAAATCAATCTCAACTTTGTAATTAACACCTGGGGTACATGAAGTAATTTATATACCTGGGGAACATAACAGTTATGCATAGTTACTAAATCATTTACTGATTGAAATCAAGACTAATTTATTAAACATAATTTTAAAAGTCCCCTGGGAATACTATAGCAGACCAAGCATGTATTAACCCACTTCATACACATGATAATTTAACGAGAGAGAGAGAGAGAGAGAGAGAGAGAGAGAGAGAGAGAGAGAGAGAGAGAGAGAGAGAGAGACAGAGAGTGTGTGTATTTGTGTAACCGTTTTATTAATGCTACAAGAACGAGAAATAATTTACACATTTTGTTTATTTTATTTATCTATTTTATTTATTTGTGTGTGTGTGTGTGTGTGTGTGTGTGTGTGTTGCTATCCGGTTACAACAAAACCAACAGATATACCATCCCTACAGGTAAGAGATATATATTAACCAGGTGTAACAATTTAAGTACAAAACCTCCCTCAATAATAACAATTTATAATCATTGTTCAATATTCATATTTACTCAAATAGAATAAATTTACCAACAAAGTGTAAAAAAACAAATACTGACCATAATAATGGTCATACAAATACTGACCATAAGAATGGCCATACAAATACTAACCATGATGTTGGTCAAATATAATAATAAAAATAATACAAAGATTTCAAATAAAATTTTCATTCATTTATTCATAACAATTAGAACATCTGACCACCCTGCATAAATCAAGTTACCCCCCTGAATGATTTTTATTCATTCTCATTACTAAATAATTCACACCTGTCCTACCTGGCCAGACTTGATGCATTGTAACTAAATATTAATTACAAACCAATTGAAAATAGAACAAATAAAACATAACTTACAAAGGATAGTTGATTTTATCAATATCAGATGGCTGATGATTTTATGAATAGTTATACAATGGAGTAGTATGGCCGGAATGTTGTTTCTTGAATACCAAGGATAACTGAAATGTGATAGTATAAACCCAACTGAAAAGGCTGACCAGTTTGATGGAAATTTACGTTTTTGACCAAAATGTACCACTCATACGAAAAAAACAGGGGAAAAAAACAGACAGAAAATATAAAAAACATGAATTCAACAAAATTTTCCCATTTTGGACTATAATAATATAGCAGAAAGGCAATGCTGCTGGTTAAAAATATACCTACAAAGCAGAGTCGCGCATAAATAATATACCAATTTGGTGATATCGCACGTTAAACATGTACCAAATTGGAAAAATTAATAAAAGTGATTGGTCAGCCTGCAACTGAAGATAAGTCAAAATCACATCTTGTCACATCTAAGGATTTTTTTCTTTTTTTCAAAAACTGATATGTGCTAATGATGTGTAACAGGATTGAACCCAGTGCTTCCTGGTGATAAGTGAGTGCTAAAAGATCCAGACCAAAAAATCTGGTAGTAAACCACTCTACTATAGACTCTGTGATGCCAACCTATAACCCATGCACATGTAATATTGTAACACCAACCTGAGACCCACTCAAACATGACCTTGTTACACAAATTTGAGCCTTTCCCACATGTGATTTTGTAAAACCACACTAAAGCTCACAAACATGTGACCCAGAAATACCAACCTTAGACCCACAAGCATGTGACTCAAAAATACCAACCTTAAACCCACAAGCATGTGACCTTGCAACAACAACCTGGGATCAACTCAAATGTAACTTAGTGACACCAATCTGAGACTCCTTCCATATGATTTTTAAAATCAACTTGAGACCAAATAATATGTAAATTTGTGACACTAACCTGAGACCCATTCCCAGAGTGAGCAAATAAGCTTTAATAATTGTGCAAATATGAGTCTTACTCAGAGTGAGCAATACCATTGTAGCATCAATAATAGTACAAACCTGAGACCCACTCTCAGAGTAAGCAATGCCACCTTATGAATCAACCAAAGTGCAAATCTGAGTCCCAGTAACAGAGTGAGCAATTCAACCTTAGCATTAATAATAAAAACAAATAATTAAAAATAAATAACTAAATAACATCAAGTAAATTTAAAAATATCTCAAATTCAATCAGTTACATACAATTGTATGACTCTATAATATTGCAAATATGAGACCAACTTTGAGAGTAAGCAATACCACCTTAACTTCACCCTAGACCCATTCAGAGAGTGAGCAATACCATCTTAACATATATAATAGTGCAAATCTAAGACCAACTTTGAGAGTAAGCAATACCACCTTAACTTCACCCTAGACCCATTTAGAGAGTGAGCAATACCACCTTAACATATATAATAGTGCAAATCTAAGACCAACTTTGAGAGTAAGCAATACCACCTTAACTTCACCTTAGACCCATTTAGAGAGTGAGCAATACCATCTTAACATATATAATAGTGCAAATCTGAGACCAACTTTGAGAGTAAGCAATACCACCTTAACTTCACCCTAGACTCATTCAGAGAGTGAGCAATACCACCTTAACATATATAATAGTGCAAATCTAAGACCAACTTTGAGAGTAAGCAATACCACCTTAACTTCACCCTAGACCCATTCAGAGAGTGAGCAATACCATCTTAACATATATAATAGTGCAAATCTGAGACCAACTTTGAGAGTAAGCAATACCACCTTAACTTCACCCTAGACCCATTTAGAGAGTGAGCAATACCACCTTAACATATATAAAAGTGCAAATCTGAGACCCACTTTGAGAGTGAGCAGTACCACCTTAACTTCACCCTAGACCTATTTAGAGAGTGAGCAATACCACCTTAACATATATAAAAGTGCAAATCTGAGACCCATTTAGAGAGTGAGCAATACCACCTCAACTTCACTTGAGACCCATTTAGAGAGTGAGCAATACCACCTTAACTTCACTTGAGACCCATTTAGAGAGTGAGCAATACTACCTTAACTTCACCTGAGGACCCATTTAGAGAGTGAGCAATACCACCTAAACTTCACTTAAGACCCATTGAGAGAGTGAGCAATACCACCTTAACTTCACTTAAGACCCATTTAGAGAGTGAGCAATACCACCTTAACTTCACTTAAGACCCATTGAGAGAGTGAGCAATACCACCTTAACTTCACTTGAGACCCATTTAGAGAGTGAGCAATACTACCTTAACTTCACCTGAGACCCATTTAGAGAGTGAGCAATACCACCTAAACTTCACTTGAGACCCATTTAGAGAGTGAGGAATACCACCTTAACTTCACTTGAGACCCATTTTGAGAGTTGAGCAATACCACCTTAACTTCACCTGAGGACCCATTTAGAGAGTGAGCAATACCACCTTAACTTCACTTAAGACCCATTTAGAGAGTGAGCAATACCACCTTAACTTCACTTGAGACCCATTACAGAGTTGAGCAATACCACCTCAACTTCACTTGAGACCCATTTAGAGAGTGAGCAATACCACCTTAACATATATAAAAGTGCAAATCTGAGACCCATTAGAGAGTGAGCAATACCACCTCAACTTCACTTGAACCCATTTAGAGAGTGAGCAATACCACCTTAACTTCACTGGACCCATTTAGAGAGTGAGCAATACTACCTTAACTTCACTGAGACCCATTTAGAGAGTGAGCACTACCACCTAAACTTCACTTAAGACCCATTGAAGAGAGTGAGCAATACCACCTTAACTTCACTTAAGACCCATTTAGAGAGTGAGCAATACCACCTTAACTTCACTTAAGACCCATTGAAGAGTGAGCAATACCACCTTAACTTCACTTGAGACCCATTAGAGAGTGAGCAATACTACCCTTAACTTCACTAACCCATTTAGAGAGTGACAATACCACCTAAACTTCACTGAGACCCATTTAGAGAGTGAGGAATACACACCTTAACTCACTTCGAGACCCATTTAGAGAGTGAGCAATACCACCTTACTT
>CM056608.1:1003665-1111165 GCA_029721355.1 Tegillarca granosa
ATAACCTCAGCTTGTCCTATTCCTGTGCTGGATACTGAATCAACAAAGTAACTTTGCCCGGTTAGCATAATAAATGATGGAGGACAATATCGGCAGAAAATGTCAATACCCCCTAAGGACAGATTGTGAATTAAAACAAACACTTCACTACTGAAGCGATCAGTTTTTTCTTCATCATTATTGGAAATTACATGCTAGCCTCTTTTGACGATTTTTCAATTTGCTTGACTGAATATTATAGCTGAATCAACGATAATGTCTTAGACAATGACTTTGATCATCATGAGAGAATATCTAATAAACATTTTATCTTGTGTGAAATATAATTCAGAGGTGGCTTGGTTATTGATTGATACAAAGAAGGTAAAATAATTAGAAGAATGGACCAAAAAAAGAACACAAAGTTGTTTTGGGCTTGTGTAGCTCATCTGAAATATTTTTCACACCAATTTTGATTTTATGAATTACATGTTTAATTTGTATGTATTAGCCAGCTTTATTGAATTTCAATTAAATTGAAATTTAATTGAAATAATGAAATTGTAACAGATTATAATCATAAATCTTTATTATTATTATTATTTATTTCTATTTTATTATTATTATTTCTATTTTATTATTATTATTCTTTATTTATTTATTATTTATTTTTTTTTTTAAATTTATGAATTTTTAAAAATATTTTGGGTTTTGAGTTTTGAGTTAAAAATAAACTGGTAGTTGTATTTATGTATAAATATTTAAAAGATAAATAACACATATATTACACAACTTATCAATAATCTTAAATCTAACTGAAATTGTAGAAGGATACACACACTCCCCTCCCTGACACCCCTCCCTCCATGACACTATGACCTTTTCTGACTTCAACCTTTTAAGTATGATTTCTTTTAAAGGCAATGACAAACCTAACACAACCTCTGACCTAGGAGATCATTTTGCGTGATGTTTCACAAAATTCCTTACACTAAATACAATGACATACACTAAATTATGTGGATGCACAGACAGACAAACTAGAGCTAGTTAAAAGCAACATTAAATAATTCACAATCAGCTTTAGGATTAGTGATGTATCAGCGGTAACAATCCATCTAATGGATTATTGTTGTGTCCAAGACCAAAGCAAAACATCCAGATACAGAGTTCATAGAAGACCAAGCAAAATAGATCACAATCTGTCTAATGGATTATTGTTGTACCCGAAACCAAACTTTAACATTACGAGACAGGTTAATAGAAGACCAAGCTAAATAGATAACAATCTCAGGGTGCCCACCCACTTTTTTTGTCAAAAATATAGGAATATGGGATTTTTTTCCCCAAAAAATATAGGAAATTTATAGGAATCTGACTGAAAATATAGGAAAAATATAGAAAAATATACGAATTTTCAAAACATGAATGCTAAACTGAAAGAAATTTTGGGATTGTACACATCACTGACGACTACAATGGCCTCCTCCACCCTCACAGCCATTCCATGTCACAATCCATCTAATGGATTATTGTTGTATCTAAGACCAAAGTTATAGGTCACAATCCATCTAATGGATTATTGTTGTATCTAAGACGAAAGTTAAACCTTGTAGAAGACCAAGCTAAATAAATAGGTCACAATCCATCTAATGGATTATTGTTGTATCTAAGACCAAAGTTAAACATTGTAGAAGACCAAGCTAAATAGGTCACAATCCATCTAATGGATTATTGTTGTATCTAAGACCAAAGTTAAACATTGTAGAAGACCAAGCTAAATAAATAGGTCACAATCAATCTAATGGATTATTGTTGTATCCAAGACCAAAGTTAAACATTGTAGAAGACCAAGCTAAATAAATAGGTCACAATCAATCTAATGGATTATTGTTGTATCTAAGACCAAAGTTAAACATTGTAGAAGACCAAGCTAAATTAATAGGTCACAATCTGTCTAATGATTAGTTTAACATTAGGGGATGGATTTTCCTAAAATCCAAGCTAAATAAATCATAAACATTCTTAGAATCAATAGGATTAAGCACCTGAAACAGTCTGAGATGAAACAACTAGACTCACCCTTTTAAACATCAAATTTAATAAACTTATACAATTCCTTACATTTAAAAAATTTCCTTAAGATATAAATATCTTTATATCAACCACAAAATTAGTCTACAGACCTAATGATTATCTGGCCTAGTTACAATCATAAAAACATTACTGAATGAACAACATTTTTTATTACCTTCCCTTAGTATCACAGCTTCTTCACAGACATCCTGTGAATATTATCATATCTTATAGCGAAAAAAAAATAAAGGCATCATTTCAGCCTCATTACTTTTATCAGCATATGTATTATCTACACATAAATCCTCTAATACACATTCCTGTAGGTCTGATAATCCATTAATCCCGCGATGGATTTAATTCCCCGAGTGTCATATTAGAGACTCACTCCCGCTATTAGATAAAGGTCAACCTAAGACAGCCATTATCATACACACATCTTTGAAAAATTAATGATCTTTTTCTGTCTAAGAAGTTCAGCATAAAAATGTCAATAATATTATAAATAAAATATTAATATTAAACCTCACAGCATCCTTGCTGTATATATACATATATTTGTAATACTAATCCAGCATGTTATAATACCACTGGTCAGTTTTTTTCTACATGAATTCTTATCTGACCACTAACATGCTGATTGGGTCTGTCATTGATTGGCCGTCAGCTTAGTACAGCTGGACAGTTAAGATGTAATGTCAGTAACAACTTCTAATCAATACTTGTACAACTGGTCAATAGAGGGATGCATGAATTCCAGGATTCTATGAAAAACTCATGCTGATAAAATGTCATGTCTTCACACAAATATTCTACAGTCTTAAGAAAGATCTTAGAATTCCAAAATAACTGTCAGTATTTGATTAACAAGCTTAATTCTACTGATATCTAACGCTGATTAGCTTTCTGCTGTACTGCCCATTTTTTCCTTGTATTGACCGATGTATTTAGCCAATACACAACCTCAGACACTATAAAAGATAGATTTATCACTCGAGAGGTTACTTTTTTGATCATTGGTAAATCTACATAAATTTTACATTATCAGTAAACGTTCCTACAATGGATTTAAGTACAAATTATAAACATCTGTAGATTCAAGTCTTTAGTGAAATGCCACATAATAAATGTGTCTAGTTCTTCAGTGTATAATTTCTGTATTATAAATGTCTGTATATTAATGCTTAAAATGCTTACATATGAGCATTTACAGATTTTATGTGTAAAATGCTAAATACCAACATCTACAGTGTTGATGTAGTGAAATGTAGTGAAATGATACGTATGAATGTCTACAAATCCATGTGTGTAGTGAAATGCTTAAAATGCTTACATATGAGCATTTACAGATTTTATGTGTAAAATGCTAAATACCAACATCTACAGTGTTGATGTAGTGAAATGTAGTGAAATGATACATATGAATGTCTACAAATCCATGTGTGTAGTGAAATGCTACATAAGAATGTCTACAAATTCATGTGTGTAGTGAAATGTTACATATGAATGTCTACAAATTCATGTGTGTAATGAAATGCTACATATGAATGTATACAAATTCATGTGTGTAGTGAAATGTTACATATGTATGTCTACAAATCCATGTGTGTAGTGAAATGTTACATATGTATGTCTACAAATTCATGTGTGTAGTGAAATGTTACATATGAATGTCTACAAATTCATGTGTGTAGTGAAATGCTACATATGAATGTCTACAAATTCATGTGTGTAGTGAAATGTTACATAAGAATGTCTACAAATTCATGTGTGTAGTGAAATGCTACATATGTATGTCTACAAATCCATGTGTGTAGTGAAATGTTACATATGAATGTCT
Organism: Tegillarca granosa; assembly: GCA_029721355.1. Taxonomy (NCBI): domain Eukaryota; kingdom Metazoa; phylum Mollusca; class Bivalvia; order Arcoida; family Arcidae; genus Tegillarca; species Tegillarca granosa. The sequence goes on from CM056608.1 coordinate 1,007,561, forward strand.
ACAAATTCATGTGTGAAGTGAAATGCTTCATATGAATGTCTACAAATCCATGTGTGTAGTGAAATGTTACATATGAATGTCTACAAATTCATGTGTGTAGTGAAATGTTACATATGAATGTCTACAAATCCATGTGTGTAGTGAAATGATACATATGAATGTCTACAAATCCATGTGTGTAGTGAAATGCTACAAATGAATGTCTACAAATTCATGTGTGTAGTGAAATGTTACATATGAATGTCTACAAATTCATGTGTGTAGTGAAATGTTACATATGAATGTCTACAAATCCATGTGTGTAGTGAAATGTTACATATGTATGTCTACAAATTCATGTGTGTAGTGAAATGTTACATATGAATGTCTACAAATCCATGTGTGTAGTGAAATGATACATATGAATGTCTACAAATCCATGTGTGTAGTGAAATGATACATATGAATGTCTACAAATCCATGTGTGTAGTGAAATGATACATATGAATGTCTACAAATCCATGTGTGTAGTGAAATGATACATATGAATGTCTACAAATTCATGTGTGTAGTGAAATGTTACATATGAATGTCTACAAATCCATGTGTGTAGTGAAATGATACATATGAATGTCTACAAATCCATGTGTGTAGTGAAATGCTACATATGAATGTCTACAAATCCATGTGTGTAGTGAAATGTTACATATGAATGTCTACAAATCCATGTGTGTAGTGAAATGATACATATGTATGTCTACAAATTCATGTGTGTAGTGAAATGTTACATATGTATGTCTACAAATCCATGTGTGTAGTGAAATGATACATATGAATGTCTACAAATCCATGTGTGTAGTGAAATGATACATATGAATGTCTACAAATTCATGTGTGTAGTGAAATGATACATATGAATGTCTACAAATTCATGTGTGTAGTGAAATGTTACATATGTATGTCTACAAATTCATGTGTGTAGTGAAATGCTACATATGAATGTCTACAAATCCATGTGTGTAGTGAAATGTTACATATGTATGTCTACAAATTCATGCTTAAAAAACTCAAAAGAATTTGAAATACCTAGTCTAATACATTACTAAATGCTGAAGGATTACTATAAAGATGTTTATTTGAACTTTAAACTAGCTGCAGATTTCTCTCTTTAACAACTCACACTGACTGACCTAAACAAAACGCCCTTCATCTCTATTTACAGATTATTTTTATCATCAACAACACATAAAACACAGCTTTGGCTGCTTTTCTATTTAATTAAAACAAAACCATTGTAATAAATAACATTAAATATCAAACAAAGTTAGCACTTTGATAAAAAGTCCAGATTAGAAGCAATAAACACAGGCATGCATACATTATTTCCTGTTTCTAAGCAGCCAAACAGTGGTTTCTAAGTGTCATGGCAACGTGTCAATGATTCTGTTATATTAAGCATGATTCTATATTCAAAATAAAAAGTACAATGCAACATGTGGCCATTATTTGATCAAGTAAAAGTAAATCAATAAAGATCAGATTTTTCTGACACTGACAGTAATTGCACAATGTTGATGTAGGTACAAGGGCAGACAAACCCTAGCAATTAAATTCTAGAAAGCCCTACATTCACATTTTGGCCCCTGTATCATTGGTTCAAATTTCAGAAAAATAAAAATATTGTCAAAATTGTTGGGAAAAAAATTCTGTGGAATTGAATTTTGTGAAAATAAATTCCATTGGGGGTCTTGATAATTAAAAATTTTCATTAACATTAAACTTTGTGGTTTTCACTTATCCCGAATTCTAATTATCCAAATCTTCAATGCGTAGGAAGCTCAAAACACAAGTTAAAAGGATCTTTCAACATCCTATAAAAAAAGATATTGGTCAGGATACTAAGAATCATTCAACATTGTACAAAAAAGAATAATTCAACATCCTACGAAAATGGACCATTTAACATCCTACGAAAAAGATGGTGGTCAGGATCCTAATCACCAAGGTGTCGGAAACTCAAAAACAAGTTAAAAGGATCATTCAACATTCTACAATAAAAGGATCATACAACATCCTACGAAAAAGGATCATTCAACATCCTACGAAAGTGATCATGCAACACCCTACGAAAAAGAATCATTCAACACTCTATGAAAAGTGATCATGCAACATCCTACGAAAAAGGATCATTCACCATCCTATGAAAAAGGATCATTCAACATCCTATGAAAAGTGATCATGCAACATCCTACGAAAAAAGATCATTCAACATCCTATGAAAAAGGAGCATTCAACATCCTATGAAAAGTGATCATGCAACATCCTACGAAAAAAGATCATTCAACATCCTATGAAAAAGGAGCATTCAACATCCTACAAAAAAGGAATGTGCAATATCTTACGACAAGAATAATTCAACATCTAAGAAAGAATTGTTTAACAACTTACGAAAAAGGACCCTATGAAAAAGAATCATTCAACATCTTACGAAAAAGGTTAAACCCTCCGTCTAACCATGAACGTTGTCACAAAGAAAATAAAAGTGAAATAAAAGAAGAAATTTTTGACAAAAAACATTAGAACGAATCAGCTAAATCCATAAAGCATCTACCTAGCTTATAGCTAGTTTTGGGGTAAGGTCCCAGATTTCAGTCCAAAGTTGGACACTATATTGTTACAATTTATATTAGAATGTGTATATACTTTTGAGATTTTCTCGTTTTCTTTATTTATAACAATACTGTCTTAATTTATTAATCTATATAATGGAGGAGATTGGAGAGACATTTAGAACCTTTTAAGCTAACAAATGTAAACCTGCTATTACACCATGCTACTTTCGATATTTGTAAACACTAGATATATATACTTATTACTTTTATATCAATGTATATCAAATAATAAAATATGTCAATATTTACAGAATCAATAATTGAGGCTTTTAATCTTTTAGTTTGTCATATTGTCATATGACTCAATGTTGCAAGTACAAATAGAGAAAGAAATAAAAAAAAATTCAATTCTATAATATACTAAGTTCCCTCAAACAAGACATGTACCTTTCCATAATGTAAACTGTAGACAAATAAATTCTCTTTCATATTACACAAACCAGACACTAGTACCCTTACAATAAGAAAAGCAAAGTAGACAAGTTCCCCTTCATTATTACAAACCAGACAGGTACCCTTTCCAATATTACACAAAACAGACACACTCCGTTATTTATCACAAAATGCCAAATTTCTTAGTTAATGACTTGGATCAATGGCGGCATTATAAATTCTGCAGAGAAAATAATCTGTGCAACATGTGTTACAAATGCATGCATTGTAAAAACACATACCTTGAATATAATGCAGCTAAATCTCTGTACAAAACCTTTTCTTATATCTCATCAATTCACAATGACTCATGCTGATACAAAACTACTAACAACTTACTTATAACTAACTTAGTACAGCTTATTGACATTATTTTGAATCTACTGCATTGTAAAAGTCATATCATACTGGTATGGTCATTACATATTTATGGCTTCTGTAAATTATAATGTATGTCAACCTGGACAATGGGTGTTAAAAACCTGTTGACCCAACGAAATAATCTGAACAACATGTACATGATTTAGGATTTACTCTGAATTGGCATCTACTTCTAATTGCTGTTAAATTGACTTGTTACAAAAACATTTTCTTTTTCTCTCAATTTAATACTTTAACTCAAGTTTTGGGTGAAAACAGATTTCTGTCTAACTCTGTTAAACCCATTACTCCATTTCTTTACTCATACAGCTTTCCATAAAGGTAAGGTTTCCCTTACTCAATCAAACACTATTACTCCGTTACTTAATACTCAGTTTTTCAGTTTCTCAGTTACTCGGTCAAAAACCGTAACTCCATCTATTTAACTGGTACTCAATTTTGGTAAAAGACAGATTTTCTTCCAAGGAGTATTTTCCTTAGTCAAAAATCATTAATTGATTTTACTCACATTCAATATTGACAGGTTTCTCCTTACTCAATCAAACACCATTACTCCATTTTTTATTATCACTTTTCGGTAAAAAGACAGGTTTTTATCCCTTTGTCAACCACAATTACTCCATTATTCAATATTGACAGGTTTCTCCTTACTTAATAAAAAATCATTACTCCATTTCTTGATTCATTTTTCGATAAAAGACAGATTTTCTGCAAACATCATTACTCCATTTTACTCAACATTCAATACTGACAGGTTCCCATTTACTCAATCAAACACCATGATAACTACATTTCTTTACTTAGTTTTCAGTAAAGACAGGTTGCATTGTATAAGATATTGCTTGTTATTAGATAATTTTTTTTGCTATTGGTTGTTTAATTAAACTTATCAAATGAATCTTAAATAAAAACTGACTTACCTCCCCTTCATTTTCCTGTGATGTCAGGGTAGCCCCTCCAACGGTGTGTCGCCGAGGGTGTTTTTTCCGGACAATTCTTGCATAGTTGGAATTTGCATCCCTATTTCTCTCATCCAATCGGATATCTGCATGTTGTGACAGATTGCTGTTGTTATTGACAGGTACATCCCACACTCGTCCATACTCATTGGTGTGGCTAATGTTTACATTGTCTCCATGACTTCTACCTGAAGATGGTACTGTAAATTAGAACAGAAAGATACTATGGTTTCCTTTCTTACTTATAGTTTTTTAAGTTTTTCTGATATCAGTTCTAATTTCCAAACATTGAAAGATTGAGTATGTAACTTTTACATAATTAATGAAGAATGTAATGAGTGAAAACCCTTTCTTCCTTTTGATTTTGAAGCAGTAAGGCAACTTGAATAATGTAGGTTGCCCCTTAACTACATATATTTTTTGGCACTTAATCTTGGTTTGGCAAAAATACTGAATTCCACCACCATTTATTATACCATACTTGGATTAACTTGGATTAAACCTACTTATATACAAGTTTGCAACAAATGGTGGTCAAATGGTCTAAATCAGCCACTTACAGATCACAGTGCCTCTCAATGCCTGTGTTCAAATTCCATTTGGGAAGATCCTAGCATGAAAAAGTCTTGTTTGTTTGCTTACTGTATGTAGGTGGTTTTTCCCCCAAATACTCCATTTTCCTAATTAATCATTCCAGAACTCACCATCTCAATATAAGTGATATAATTTTCACTCAAATCAAAAACATCTAGAGGAACATTGGACTGAAATTAATACCCAGAAAGTAAGAAGCACTTTGATCCATAGGATGACAATTTATGCCACTTGGACCAGGAACCCCCTTGTACCAGATCTATACCTCATCAGTGATCATACCAGACAAGGAGACCATGTGACCTCAGACCACTGTTAAATGAATGTTTTCTTTAAGTTAATGAATCAGAGGAAATATTTTAAGACAGTTGTAATGATCACTGATTACACAAAGAAAGGTGACTGCTCTGATTAATGATGTTAATCACACCTGATAAAGCATTACTTATGTTTATATTACATGACAGATATATAACTGATATACATTACTGATATACAGAGCTGTGTAAATGTCCAATTACTTATTTATTGTATCCAATTGTGTCTGATCAATACTTTCTATCTCTGTGAAGACTTTTGACCTGTACAATACATAACCCCATGTACTCAAGATATAACCCCCCTCCTCTCTCTTTCTCTCAAGTTGTAGCATGACTTGGAAAATGATGTACCCTAGTCTTCTACTTATGTAAAATGAGCAATGACCCCCCCCCCTCTCTCTCTCTCTCTCTCTCTCTCTCTCTCTCTCTCTCTCTCTCTCTCTCCAAAGTAGCATGACATTGAAAATGATGTACCCTTCTCTTCTACTGTATGTGACAGATGATTAATCAATCTCTCTCTCTCTCTCAAATCATACCATCGCATTGAAAATGATGTGCCGTATCCTCCTACTGTATGTATCTGGTGATCAATGACCCCCCCTCCCTCTTTCTCTCTCTCAATCACACCATGACATTTAAAATGATGTATCCTATTTTACTGTGTCTGATGATCAATGCCCGTCTCTCTCTCTCTCTCTCTCAATCACACCATGACATTTAAAATTATGTACCCTTCTCTACTGTGTCAGATAATCAATGATCTCTCTCTTTCCCTCTCTCTCCTTTATAACGTGATTAAATAACAGTACAAAATGTTCCATAACTATCTACAACATGTAATAAGTGACATGTACTGTACATATATTCTTTAGCAGCTAGACTTTTGCCACTGGAATCAATGATCTATATCATTCTTACAGGTTTACGGCTTTTATGACACAACAGTAAGATTCATAATTCATTGATATATTTAGGTACAGTGTGACCTGTTTAAACTGAACCCTGAGTATGGCTGTATAAACAACCAACTTATCTAAACTAAACAAGAATTGTCTCTAATGGAGATCTGCGATAAATTTTTGAGAGAATATAAAACACAAACTTTTCATTGGTTTTTAAGTAAGAATTCTGAACAACAAATTATTTTAATTATTCTTCATCATGCAAGGACTTTTGAACCAGGACAAGCAGCAGCTGAATTGAATAGTCTACAGTTTAACTTGAAACGTGTCAGTGCTTTGCTGGGACCAACACAAGCCCCAGTATTGTTGGTTGAATGTTATCTAGAAGTGTATCAGCATTTGTTTCAGTTATTTGTGACAAAAAGATTTTTCTTTTTCATCTTGAGAATTAATCTAAATACAAGTTAATATAGTGTGCAAGTTTTGTGCAAATGTTTCTGCAGATCTGCATTGTACTAGGGCACACTTCTGGTAATCTTTAGACTGATAGTATACTGATCTTTAGAGTGATAGTATACTGATCTTTAGAGTGATAGTATACTGATCTTTAGAGTGAAAGTATACTGATCTTTAGAGTGAAAGTATACTGATCTTTAGAGTGGTAGTATACTGATGTTTAGAGTGGTAGTATACTGATCTTTAGAGTGATAGTATACTGATCTTTGGAGTGGTAGTATACTGATCTTTAGAGTGGTAATATACTGATCTTTAGAGTAATAGTATACTGATCTTTTAGAGTGATAGTATACTGATCTTTAGAGTGATAGTATACTGATCTTTAGAGTGAGTATACTGATCTTTAGAGTGATAGTATACTGATCTTTAGAGTGATAGTATACTGATCTTTAGAGTGGTAGTATACTGATCTTTAGAGTGGTAGTATACTGATCTTTAGAGTGATATTATACTGATCTTTAGAGTGACACTATACTGATCATTTACAGTGATAGTATACTGATCTTTAGAGTGATAGTATACCGATCTTTTAGAGTGATAGTATACTGATCTTTAGAGTGATAGTATACTGATCTTTAGAGTGATAGTATACTGATCTTTAGAGTGATAATATACTGATCTTTAGAGTGATAGTATACTGATCTTTAGAGTGGTAGTATACTGATCTTTAGAGTGATAGTATACTGATCTTTAGAGTGATAGTATACTGATCTTTAGAGTGATAGTATACTGATCTTTAGAGTGGTAGTATACTGATCTTTTAGAGTGATAGTATACTGATCTCTAGAGTGATAGTATACTGATCTTTAGAGTGATAGTATACTGATTTTTAGAGTGATAGTATACTGATCTTTAGAGTGGTAGTATACTGATCTTTAGTGATAGTATACTGATCTTTAGAGTGATAGTATACTGATCTTTAGATTGATAGTATATTGATCTTTAGAGTGATAGTATACCGATCTTTTAGAGTGATAGTATACCGATCTTTAGAGTGATAGTATACTGATCTTTAGAGTGGTAGTATACTGATCTTTAGAGTGATAGTATACTGATCTTTAGAGTGATAATATACTGATCTTTAGAGTGATAGTATACTGATCTTTAGAGTGGTAGTATACTGATCTTTAGAGTGATAGTATACTGATCTTTAGAGTGATAGTATACTGATCTTTAGAGTGATAGTATACTGATCTATAGAGTGATAGTATACTGATCTTTAGAGTGATAGTATACTGATCTTTAGGGGTGTTAAAGTGGCGCAGTGGTTAGCGCTTCTGCCTATCACCAATGCGACTGGGGTTCGATTCCCAGCGTCGTATGTGATAAGGTATGAGGTCACCTGCTTGAGCACGTGGGTTTTTCTCCAAGTTATCCGGTTTTCCTCCCATAATAAGACCTCACGCGCGCTACAATTCGGGCCAACAAGCTAGATTAATATAAGTTGCACAACTTGTTTCTAAATTGTTGTAAAAGAAATAAAGTTTAAATTTTCTTTAGAGTGATAGTATACTGATCTTTAGTGATAGTATACTGATCTTTAGAGTGATAGTATACTGATCTTTAGAGTGGTAGTATACTAATCTTTAGAGTGATAGTATACTGATCTTTAGAGTGGTAGTATACTAATCTTTAGAGTGATAGTATACTGATCTTTAGAGTGGTAGTATACTGATCTTTAGAGTTGTAGTATACTGATCTTTAGAGTGATAGTATACTGATCTTTAGAGTGGAAGTATACTTATCTTTAGAGTGATAGTATACTGATCTTTAGAGTGATAGTATACTGATCTTTAGAGTGGTAGTATACTGACCTATAGAGTGATAGTATACTGATCTTTAGAGTGATAGTATACTGATCTTTAGAGTGGTAGTATACTGATCTTTAGAGTGGTAGTATACTGATCTTTAGAGTGATAGTATACTGATCTTAGGAGTGGTAGTATACTGATCTTTAGAGTGATAGTATACTGATCTTTGGAGTGGTAGTATACTGATCTTTAGAGTGGTAATATACTGATCTTTAGAGTAATAGTATACTGATCTTTTAGAGTGGTAGTATACTGATCTTTAGAGTGATAGTATACTGATCTTTAGAGTGAGTATACTGATCTTTAGAGTGATAGTATACTGATCTTTAGAGTGATAGTATACTGATCTTTAGAGTGGTAGTATACTGATCTTTAGAGTGGTAGTATACTGATCTTTAGAGTGGTAGTATACTGATCTTTAGAGTGATATTATACTGATCTTTAGAGTGACACTATACTGATCATTTTACAGTGATAGTATACTGATCTTTAGAGTGATAATACTGATCTTTAGAATGATAGTATACTGATCTTTAGAGTGATAGTATACTGATCTTTAGAGTGATAGTATACTGATCTTTAGAGTGATAGTATACTGATCTTTAGAGTGATAGTATACTGATCTTTAAGAGTGATAGTATACTGATCTTTAGAGTGATAGTATACTGATCTTTAGAGTGGTAGTATACTGATCTTTAGAGTGATAGTATACTGATCTTTAGAGTGATAGTATACTGATCTTTAGAGTGGTAGTATAATGATCTTTAGAGTGATAGTATACTGCCAGAAATGTTGTAGGTAAGCATCACAGACCACTCAGTCCATTATACTGGTACATAGCCACCAGTAGAGGCACAAACATAAATGAAATTCCTTTTTTTCACTTGTGGCAGGCCAAGGTCAAACCAAACTGGCAGACCAAGGTCAAACCAAAAGTATTGACAGGCCTTTTGGTTAGAGGCTAGTGCCTTATTCAATAGGCTACTGTATCTCCCTTCCTTCCAATATATGTTTGTTGACCCATTATTAATTTTTTCAGGAGTATCATATTTGTGTATATATATGCAGATCTTAAATGTAGGACTGGGCTTGTGTCAAAAGGTTCAACTGTATGCATCAGGCAGGAAAATACAAGACTCAAGTGTGTGTGTTATGTGTGTGCTATGCATGTGTGTGTGGTTGTGTGTGTGTTGTGTGTGTGTGTGTGTGCGTTGTTTGTGTGTGTGAGTGATCATGAGGTGTAACACAGATCAACTGATAAAATATGCCATTATCTGACACTCATTAAAAAGTTCAAACTAGTACATATGAATTAGTCACCTTGCTAGAAAAAATGTTTTATATATAAAACCCCGAGAATTTTATATAATACAAGTTTAAATGCACATTACTAGCTATCACTCTATGAAAAATTATTACATTAAATTACCTTAAAATTTTAAAATGCATAAATTAGAAAATCTGTCGTAATAAAAATGTTTTAAAAATTATGTACAAAAATGTTTACTGTGTCATAATCACAGCGTAAAATAAATTAAAATTTACTTTAAGTTTAAAAATTAAATTGTCTGGTTGGTTGGTTGAATGTTGTACTTATTACATCAGCAAATTTTCAGCTATTTAGGACAAGACATTATTTTAATCTTGAGGACTAATCAACACAAACCTTTTGGTGGATGAGTGTGGCACGAGTGTGTAAGTGTAACTTATCTCCATTGTGGTGCACACTTGCGACACCTTTAGCGAGCTAGTACATTGCTTTTCATGTTGCATATTTACATCACAGTCCATGCAATCCATTTATACCAGTACCAAGCCAACCAGTACCATATACTGGTACCAAGGCAACCAGTCAAGGCCTATACTGGTACCAAGCCAACCAGTACCATATACTGGTACCAAGCCAACCAGTACCATATACTGGTACCAAGGCAACCAGTAAAGGCCTATACTGGTACCAAGGCAACCAGTAACAAATACTGGTACCAAGGCAACCAGTACAGGCCTATGGCAAGAAAACTAAATTGTAAGGGAAATGGGTTAAATTCAAACGTACAGAACAAAAAATGATAGAAATATGCATGTTATTATATTTATATAATGTATGTGATTTACCTGTAATTTACCTGTAATCACTTAATTACCTTTAAATTTTAAGACGATTATTATGGAAACCTAATATATTATCTATGATGTAACTTCAATGTGCAATTTGGAAAAATATAGAAATTTGAAATCGGGAATTTAGATAATGATTGAAATGGGAACAATTTTGATAAAAGTATAGAAATCTGCATATGTATTACAAATTTACATTACCATGGTAATAAAAGTTTTTAAACTGCAAAATATTATTTTAAATATTAATTCAAGTGACTTAAAGAAATTTGTAAAGCCTCATCATCAATCATTCTAATTAAGTGACCTTGCTATTACTTATCACTTAGCAAAGGTAAATCATAATCTAATATCATTCATCTAATAGAGCTATATATATGATGTTTTAGTCAATTTTAAGCTATAAATCTTTTTACGTAGACATGTTTACCTGGAGACGAGTTCGCCGATGATGAATAGTCTTTTCTCCGCTGCATAATTAGGTATTATATAACATCAGTGACCTGCCACCTTCAACGATTTGTTTTATTTATATATGTATACACACACAGACAGGAAATTATGCACTGCATACAAAACGTCATCTTAACAAATGAATGAATGAAAGGAAAGTTGACAAATTCTTTCAAAAAATTTCCTTTTTATCTCAAATGAACATGAAAGTTGAGGAATTTTCTTCTTTGATCTATCATAAAACATTACATGTCCATTTGAATCAATTCTTAGTTATTCTGCATACCACAAGCTTTTTACAAGATTAATTTAATCACACTAAAAGAATTCTGACATTAATATTTTTTACATGTGAAAACGGACATTAAACCATCAGGAACATCACAAACAGATAACACAAAAACTAGGTACATTCCCCAACAGGATGGTTAGAATATAATGATATATTTACACATCTGCACATAACGTTACAAAAAATGGATAAATATATATACATGTATTTATATATAAAGCTAACGTCTGTTTATTTACAAATAAATAAATAGTTACTTGTACATAAATTTGTTTTTTATATTATATAATAATACCTCTGACCAATTTTTTAATCTTCCGAAACATACACTACACTTCTACACCTTGTTACAAGTGTTAACAAAAAGATAACTGATCAATTCTTTATCTAAGATAACAGTAAGCACAGTAAGCACTGCAACACAACACGTAAAGTGTTTATCCTAGCTCATTCAGTAATGTGTATCCTGTTTCCAATGATTAAATATTTTAAAAATTATCCACAAAATCAACAGATGAATTTATTTTACACATTTCACATCCATCTATCTTCTCCCTGTAACAGCTGCATAGATCCATGGAGGTTAAAATAACCCCAATACATGTATGTAGAAAAAATTAATTAAGGTGAAAATCCTCTCCAAATTCCTGGGTTTATTTATAAATATGCAAGTCTTTCCTACAGCAACTGATCTATATATAAATTTACACACACAAAAAGTCTACATCTCGCCTGGCCTGATGTTCTATTGTAGTAATTCTCCAGTGCATATCACCTCACATAAACACATGGTGCAGAGTTCATTATAATAGCCAGGGATGGCTGAATCAGTCACCTGGAGGTCAAAGGTCAAATAAGAGCAAATTTATTATCTACAACTCGGGGAAAATTTAATACGCAAACATTATCTAGAGGAGGAATTCCTGTAACAATTATAGACTATTAAACTGTCAGGTTTGAACTAGATTAAAACCAGGTATTAATGTTACATAAAAGTCACCTGGACCCATTCATTTAAAGTAAATTTATACACTAAAGGCTTATTAAATTGTAAAATAAATACCAGTTAACCACAAAACTAAATATTTTATTTATTTAGATTTCTGGATTTCTCATCTAAAACTCTCTGCATGTTTAAGATATCAGTGTTATGTGCATCATCATTCTTACTTACGACCTTAGTGCTTGTTATTTTTTTTACTTATAACAAGCTGTTATTGTTTTTTGTTTTTGTTTTTTTTAAAACCTTTTTATTTTGACATTACTTATCTGATATATATATAATGATTCACCTTACTTCTTTTTCGTTATATTTTGTATCTTTTAATTAGGTTTGCAGTAATTTTATTAATTTTTTTTCTTGTTTTTTTTTTTAATTTTTCTTATATATTATTATTATTATTTTTGCTTTTTCTTTTTTTTTTTTTTTTTTAGATACCTTTCATTTTAACATGTTACTAATCTGATATTATCTGATATATATAACGATTCACCTTACTTCTTTTTTCGTTATATTTTGTATATTTAGATTTGTTGTAATTTCTTAAAATTTTTCTTTTTTTTATCATTAAGAATGTTTCATTTTTTGTCAGGGACTTTGTCCCTGAACCTTAGCAGTCAAAAGGGTTAATTTACAAATGAATTTTGGAAAAAGCCCTAGATTCAGATATCAATCCACAAGTTCAATTAAATTCTTGGCGCTTTTGCATGTATAGCTCTAATATAATATTTTACATTTAAATAATTGAAATGGTTTTTTTTTGTCAAAAAATACTTTATAATTGCAAGTTTAATTTCAATGCATAATATGATAAAACTATCACTTAGGAATATTTGTGTGCATTAATCTTAATGCAGATTGTAGAGAACTATTTTAATGAGCAGGAAAGATGAATTTTGGTAAATTATACAAGACCTAGATCTCCAATATTAATCTGCAAGTTCAATTAAATCTTCAGCGCTTTAAGTATATAGCTGTATTGCAATATTTTACATTTAAATAATCATTCGAAACGTTTTCTTAGTAAAAAAAAACTTCATAATTGCAAGTTTAATATAAACGCATAATGTAAAAAAACTTTCCCTTTTGAATATTTGTATGTTCTTATTAAAGTTACTGGTATATATATTAAAACTTAATGTTTCATTGTATTGGACAGTCTTATACTGGTGATCGTGGTGATTTATGCTACACAGAATAGAATGTAGTTGTACTCTTTTACACCTGGCCAAATTTTCTTCTACTTACATATAGTATGGTGGAGAAAACTGGAGTACCTTGAGGGCAACACTGACCATAAGCAATTAAACTTACAAACTGGAAGAATCTGAAGGGCCATAAAGAAACCAATCACCCACAAGCAAACTGCCAAATTTGATAAAACCAAAATGCCTTGAGGAAACCATTGTCCTTAAGCATGTGAACAGACAAAATGTGGAGATCAAGAGGGCCTTGAGAAAAGCAATCCATTATAAACAACATACTTCTAAACTGGAGGAAACCAGAGTGCCTTGAGAAAACCACTAACCTTAAGTAAATATGCAAAATCACACATATGTGGTTTTCTGAGGTAGCTGATCACACAAGTTTATTGTGTGGATGGATACGTTAAACGAGCATGACCAGCTACGTCAGAAAATCATGTGTGGTTTTGTATTCATCACATACCCTACCAAACTGAATGAAAAGCTTTCTGTCTAACTTAATCTGCCAATAAATTCAGAACCAGCTTTTTTATATTGATTTTTAATCTGATTGGAAAAAACTGATATCTGACAGGAAAAACGTAAAAGGAAACTGCTAAAAAGTAATTAACTACAACAGATAATTGTTTGTTAAATGTCATTTGTTAACATTTTCTATTACTATCGTAAACACTGGTTAAAACTTAAAAAACAAACATTAATTTATCAAAATTTGTTAACATCATTCAGGATTCTCCCAACTTGACAAAATTCTCCCAACTGAATAATGACGTCACATAGGAAAAGTTCTCACGTAATCATGATGTAATGTAATTGTTGTTGGAAGAGGAAATTTCCCATAAAGTAGTTCCTGGCTACTGTGGTGATACAGAATGTTGTATCGCACATGTGCGATAGGAACCATTGTATCACATAGCCTGAAAATGTCATGTATCTCTATAGTAAGATTCAATGGGTATGTGATAAATAAAGTTACAAACTGACAAGATCAGGAGTGCCTTAAGGGAAACAACCAATGATAAAAAGCAAACTGCTAAAAAAAACAATACTAAAGTGGCTTGAGGAAACCACTAACCTGAAGCAAATGAACTGACAAACTAAAGAAAACTGGAGTGCCTTGAGGAAACCACTGACCTGAAGCAAATGAACTGACAAACTAAAGAAAACTGGAGTGCCTTGAGGAAACCACTGACCTGAAGCAAATGAACTGACAAACTAGAGGAAACTGGAGTGCCTTGAGGAAACCACTGACCTGAAGCAAATGAACTGGCAAACCTGAGGAATCTGGAATGCCTTTAAGAAACCACTGACCTGAAGCAAATGAACTGACAAACCTGAGGAAACTGGAGTGTCTTGAGGAAACCACTGACCTGAAGCAAATGAACTGACAAACTAGAGGAAACTGGAGTGCCTTGAGGAAACAACTGACCTGAGCAAATGAACTGACAAATCTGAGGAAACTGGAGTGTCTTGAGGTAACCACTGACCTGAAGCAAATGAACTGACAAACTAGAGGAAACTGGAGTGCCTTGAGGAAACAACTGACCTGAAGCAAATGAACTGACAAATCTGAGGAAACTGGAGTGCCTTGAAGAAACTAATCACAGATACACAAGCAAACTGCCAAACTGAGACAAAGCAGAAGTGCCTTGAGGAAAACAACCAATGATAAAAAAGCAAACTGCCAAAAAAAGAGACAACTGAAGTACCTTGAGAAGTGCCTAGACAAAACCACTGACCTTAAGTAAGTGAACTGACATACTTGAGGAGTCTGGAATGCCTTGAGAAACACAATTGACAATTGCAAAAAAAAAAAAAAAAAAAAAAAAAAAAAAAAAAAAAAAAAAAAAAAAAAGGAAAAACCAGCTGACTGACTTGACTTTCTTACATTAGGATCTGTCCAAATTAAACTTAGATAGTGAGATATCTATGCTGAAAAAGATGTGTAGAGTTAAGCTGAAATGTCCTGGTGTTAGTGGGGGTGTGACGTTTATTCACTAGGAAAAATGTATGAGGTGGTAGTGTTACAGTGCAGGTAAAAGTTTGGTCATCTTGAAGGTTGGTTGGTTAGTTGGTCATCTTGAAGGGTGGTTGGTTAGTTGTATTGTTGTTTTATCAAGGTCATTAATCTCACAAAATTAATCTAAGAAGTTAAAAAGTGTTTGCTTCAGATATAAGAGTGCATATGATGGTCTTCCTTGTTCTAGCAAGAATTGAGGCAGTTTTTGGTTAAGGTGCTAGCACACATAGTCAGTATGCTGCAAAAAGCATACCACTCCCTGGGTTTAATTATCTGGACATGAACCAGTTGATACTCTGTTTTTTTCATGTTAAGTGCCAGAAGAGGAAGCAGTATCTTAAAATTTGAGCTACAAAGATGGTCCATCTTGAAGGATGTACATGCACAGTGTTACAGGATGCATGGTGAGGTCATGATGGAAAACAAATTTAGATGATAGTGTCATGGTGGCAGTGTTACCCTATAGCTTGCAGTGTTTTCTCCAGCTTATTAAAACGGGGTCATCAATGACCCCTCTCATTCCAAATTCTACTTATATCTGTAATATTTGAAACAGTAAAATCGAGACAGTATCCCAAAACAGAAATTACTAAATGTTCTACCATCAACCCAAGTCAACAGACCATTATCATTCATTATTATTATCCATCCCTTCCGATATGACTGTTCTACATATGATTTTATTATTTTCATAAATCATCAAAGGATATTTGTTTAACCAAATTTAATTAAAATCTCAATTTACATTAGCTTTTTTAAGTTGACTGTGAGTGTTCGGCAAGTAAGTTACTACCAGATGCCGCCTGGTCATGTTCAGAACTCCGTGCAGGACTTTGACACAAGTCATTTAAAAATGTTGTCAAACGAGATCGTTTCGACTTTTCTTTAAGCCCGGTGCAAAGAGCGCTTATAATGACTTTATAAATTAAGCATTCAATACAAACATTTCAAAGATTAAGAATATAGACAGGTTCCTATATCAATAATTAGCTTCCTGTAATATGGTACGATAGTCATGTGGTATGACAATACAGAATTTCCGCTCAGTACTTTCGTTTTCAGTCATGTCACCTTTTATAATTTACAGTAGCTGATTTCAATCTACATAAAAATGGTTGTGTCAAAAATAACGCAATAGCAAAACCAAGTTGCGCCATTCATAAAAAAAATCGCATCAAAAACGCAAGAAATGCACTCTGGAGAAAACACTGAGCTTGTATATCATCTATTCATCTTTCAGAGGGTGTTCAGGGGACTTCCATAAGTACCCTCTACTTAACTTTTAATTTTTGGTTGTAAAAATATAAAAATGATGGAACCAAGTCATTTTAAACATTTCTGTGAAAAATAATTTTTTTCATTTTTTTTACATAGAATTAAATTAGTAGGGGTACAAAAGTAGCTCTAGCGTGTTCAGTTTTGGGTGTTATGGTACTGTTTGTGCAGTGGAGGCATGTGTTCAGTTTTGGGTGTTATGGTACTGTTTGTGCAGTGGAGGCATGTGTTCAGTTTTGGGTGTTATGGTACTGTTTGTGCAGTGGAGGCATGTGTTCAGTTTTGGGTGTTATGGTACTGTTTGTGCAGTGGAGGCATGTGTTCAGTTTTGGGTGTTATGGTACTGTTTGTGCAGTGGAGGCATGTGTTCAGTTTTGGGTGTTATGGTACTGTTTGTGCAGTGGAGGCATGTGTTCAGTTTTGGATGTTATGGTACTGTTTGTGCAGTGGAGGCATGTGTTCAGTTTTGGGTGTTATGGTACTGTTTGTGCAGTGGAGGCATGTGTTCAGTTTTGGGTGTTATGGTACTGTTTGTGCAGTGGAGGCATGTGTTCAGTTTTGGGTGTTATGGTACTGTTTGTGCAGTGGAGGCATGTGTTCAGTTTTGGGTGTTATGGTACTGTTTGTGCAGTGGAGGCATGTGTTCAGTTTTGGGTGTTATGGTACTGTTTGTGCAGTGGAGGCATGTGTTCAGTTTTGGGTGTTATGGTACCGATTGTGCAGTGGAGGCATGTGTTTAGTTTTGGGTGTTATGGTACCGATTGTGCAGTGGAGGCATGTGTTTAGTTTTGGGTGTTATGGTACTGTTTGTGCAGTGGAGGCATGTGTTCAGTTTTGGGTGTTATGGTACTGTTTGTGCAGTGGAGGCATGTGTTCAGTTTTGGGTGTTATGGTACTGTTTGTGCAGTGGAGGCATGTGTTCAGTTTTGGGTGTTATGGTACTGTTTGTGCAGTGGAGGCATGTGTTCAGTTTTGGGTGTTATGGTACTGTTTGTGCAGTGGAGGCATGTGTTTAGTTTTGGGTGTTATGGTACTGTTTGTGCAGTGGAGGCATGTGTTCAGTTTTGGGTGTTATGGTACTGTTTGTGCAGTGGAGGCATGTGTTCAGTTTTTGGTGTTGTGGTACTGTTTGTGCAGTGGAGGCATGTTGAAATGAGTATGGTTCAGGTGGTATTGGTGGGGTCATATTTCAAGATGAAAAATTAGTGGAGTAGTGTTTTTATGGTACAAGTGGTACATCTCAGTGTCATTAGAGGTTTTATAGTAAAAATTTTGTAATAAATCATTCTTTAAAAGAGAAAAGTAATGTGTCACAAATCCATTTTTGGAAAGATTGGAATAATTGTTCCGAAGGCAATGGGTACAGACCCGGATGTTGCAGCTTCTTCACTAGGTTCAGTTTGTTTTGATTTCTTACTATGCTGAAAAACGTAGTTCTGACATTGCAAGGAACTATTGCAAAGAAGTAGCATTTGTCTTGCTATAAATGTTTTAATGATTGTTTTCAAACAGTCTACTCTTATTTATTATAAGTGTACCGTAATTTAAATGTGGGGGTGGGAGTGTCATGTTGCTGTTGAAAGTGGTTGGTGTCGAGTTAAGTCATGTATAAAAGTATTGGGTGATAGAATCATGTTGCCAGTGGAGGTTGGAGGGTGTGGTTGAATTATAGATAAAGAAATTGGGAGATGATGTCATGTTGACAGTGGAAGTTGGTGGGTGTGGTGGAATCATAAACAAAGGTACTGGGAGGTGGTGTCATATTGCCAGTAGAAGTTGCCGAGTGTGGTGGAATTATACATAAAGGTATTAGGAGGTGGTGTCATGTTGCAAGTGGAAGTTTGTAGGTGTGGTGGTCAAGTATAAAGGGTCTGAAGGTGGTGTCATAATGCATGGAATTTTGGAGGTGGTGTCAGTGTACAGGTAGTGAGGTTGAGACATGTTGATAAAAAGTGTGCAGTGATGTTTTAATGGCAATATCAATTGAAGTATCCTAGTAAAGATCCCATACATTGTGATGGAGCTGTGCTGAAAATTGTAAAGGTAGCTGATGTCATGACTCAAATAATTTAATCGAGTCATGGTGAATAACAGCGAAGGGGAGGGTGTCAGAATACAGTTACTGTGAGGTAGTCATATTTAAATTGGTTACAGTGTCAAATAGTCAGCAATGATATCATGGAAAAGGTGGTAAAATAAAGTCATGTTGGAAAAAAGTTCAACATGGTATCATTGGAATATGGTGCAGCTAGTGTTTATGTTGTTAAAGTTGCGGTTCCATTGGGCAAGTCATATGGGATGACTATTTTTTGTTAGAGGGTAATGGCCATAAGGTGAAATTTTGTTGTACATTATGTCAGATGATATTCTTACTCCAGAGGTGATTCCATAATGTGATCACTAAGCAGTATTGGCTTTTGCCATGGTTCAAGAAGTAGGCTGACCACAATATAAAAAGATGTATGAATTTTACAATATAACAGTAATATTGTACATGTAGTTCAAAGGATGATTGATTGATTGATTTAATAGGGTTTTATGTCACAGTCAAGAATATTTAACCTATAACTGACAAGACATCACCAGCTATAAGTGAAGTGCCAGAAATTTGACCTCTGCAGTGCACTTAGGGTAATATGCAGGGAGGGTTTTTTTAACGTGCAATGCTTGTCATGACGGTTAGGGTAATATGCAGGGAGGGTTTTTTTTAACGTGCAATGCTTGTCATGACGGTTAGGGTAATATGCAGGGAGGGTTTTTTTAACGTGCAATGCTTGTCATGACGGTTAGGGTAATATGCAGGGAGGGTTTTTTTAACGTGCAATGCTTGTCATGACGGTTAGGGTAATATGCAGGGAGGGTTTTTTTAACGTGCAATGCTTGTCATGACGGTTAGGGTAATATGCAGGGAGGGTTTTTTTAACGTGCAATGCTTGTCATGACGGTTAGGGTAATATGCAGGGAGGGTTTTTTTAACGTGCAATGCTTGTCATGACGGTTAGATTTGGTTTTTAATGTCTCATCCCATTACATTTATTTCTAAATGCTGAGCCCTTGGTAAAAGAAGAGTCACTTCTAATTTTCAAGTCTTAGTCTGACCCTTCTAGTGTTTGAAATTTTGACCTCCCACATTTCAAACAAGCACTCTACCAATTGAGCTACTGGAGCAGTTTAAAGGGTGATATCAGGGTGTTGGTTATACAGATATAAAGTGACGATAGTGTATGATACTAGTTGGTTTGGTATTCTCAAGGGACTGTGATGTGTTCTCAAAGTACTTTGTGTTGTGTTCTCTAGGGACTTTGTGTTGTGGCAATGTAGAATGTTGTAGATGACATTTTGATACAATGATTTAGGATGAGTTGATACAGCCATATTGTAAGCTACCAACATTCTAGTTGGTTTGGTTTCATGCACTGCTGTATTGAACTGCTTCTATATGGTTGCATTAGTATTCAATTAGCACTTGAAGTGGTTTTTTTTCAAATATGTGGTAATTATATTATTCTATAATACTCTATGAAATGAAAATACAAAAGTAACGCAAGACTGTAACTATTGTGACACTTTTTAAATCATGGTGATATGACAGTAAGTCATGATGCATTTTGGTTCGAAATTGCATCTTATGTCGAAGTGATTGCCGAAATGTTGTTTTTTTTTGTTTTAAATATTTTTATTACTCTATAATATGTTACAGAAACAGAATTATCAGGCATTATCAAACCCATTTTTTACATACATCTATTTTTATAACAGCATATTAATCCAATAATTTTTTAACAAATTCCCAATTAATTCTAATTTTGTGTACCTTTGTTGTGGAATACTGATATGTGGAACACATTTCGATCTGTTTGTAGAGACGTATCTTTTCTATTGCAATATTATATTGAGGAAATGTATTGGACATTCTACATATGTGAATATAGTATTTAATTATCAAAATACATTGCTGAAATGTTAGTAGTTGAAGTTTTGGTTGTCTTGATGGTAGTGATAACTTTTTTCATATTGGTAATGCAGACTTTTATTATGTTGCTGTCGTAAGTAAAAATGAAAAAAAAAAACAAAAACAAAAACAAAACAAAAAAAAAATGTGTTGCATATACAATTCGGCTTTGGTCGGAACCATGAGAAGTTCGGTCATATAAACTCCAAGTTTCTATCCAAAACTTGTATGTTCTCTGAAATAGGATAAAAACCTAATTCAAAACTTACTATCGCCTTGCCCAGATGAGCTGGTATGTATCGGTACAGGTCCTATCCCCCTGATGTGGTCCACATGATGTTGTTCCCTGGCCTTAGTCCTTAATCTCCTGTATTTTTCCCGCCTGCTTTGTCTCTCACGGGATTTTTCACCCGCAGGAGGGAGACCATCTATGTTGACTGCATCCATAAACAGTAGGATCCTATATGCTTAGGAAGTGATGCATTCTTTCAACAAACTCTCACTTAATAGCAGGAAGTCACAATATACTTAAAGCACGTGCAGTCATGACGTCATCTGTCAACAAAAAACTAGTCTACGAAAAGGTCGTTCAGGTCAAAAACGCGTGCAGTCTAAGTACTTACGATGGTAGTATATATTGATCTATAGCTTACTTTGGGTTTAGGAAAAATTAAAACTTTTGTAATTTATTTTGATTTTATCAAACATATTGCAACAAAAGTTGATAAAACACTTACCCGAAGATTAATTGCCTATAATAAATTAACTGAAATTATTAAATTTAATGAATGAATTCAACGAAAGAACATTACGATTTAAATAAGGCCCAGGCACTTGTGTTATTTCATAATAATTTCTCGATTTTTTTAATACACAGAGACGGGTATCTGTGATTCAAGGTGTTTAAAGGAGAATTAAGTTGAGATTTCCCCAGAAAGTGAATTTCATGGTAAGCTCGGCTCAGCGACATTTAAAACGGATTAAATGTCGCTGCTCGGCTTTAAAGGGAATGTTTATATACTGGTAACCTTGGAGTCAGGAAAATGAGACCTGAGCTAGCACGTTCAAGACGCCCTGGGTGTGCGCTTTAGTACAAGACGGGCCTATTGCACATTCGTGTATCTTACGCCTGCACTAACGTGTTATTGGATTAAAACTTGCTCTCGTCGCAAAAAGCCGAAAAAATGATGATTTGACGTTAAACAACCTACGAACACAATATAACTTAGTATATCTATTTTAAATATAGTTATATTAAAAACATAAGCGTTTAGAGCCTTGTATTCAATAAACATACATAATCGTTTGTTTAAAATAATACGCATGCAGCAACATGAAACACCGTGGCAATATAATAAGTGTTCATAGAAATTAAAGAGCAAAGAAAACCAGAACTTGCCAGATTACAAGCAAATGATAGAAACAGTCGTAACAAATAAAAAAGGTTGTTATTGTGGATGTAATGTTGTTTAACGTCGCATCATAAATTTTTCAGCTACGTACAACGAGAACAAGGTTATTAGTCAATAAGGATTAATCGAAGGACAAGGTCGTGTATGCGTGAAATGCGAGGGTTGGTGTTATGACCCGTCTTGTACCAGCGCGCACTAGTCGGTCTGCGAAAGGCAAGTATATTGCTCCCTAGTAACCCTGGTTAGGGTTAGTTTGTCCTTCACTCAAGTTTTTTCTTCATTCTCGGAAAATCAGAACTACGGAAAGGTTCACTAACATAATGTTTAAAATAAGAAAAGTACATTTTGCTGTTTCATCCTTGTTTTGGCATGTCCAAAGTCGGGAAATTTCCGCAAGCATAGTAATTTCAACGTGTATTTTGATTTGTTGCGTCGAGTTCTTGGTTGCGTAGGTCATGTTTTTAGCTATGGAAATCCTTATTTTATTCTACAATTTTGCAAGTAGTTAACAAAATCTTTAAAGCTACATTAAGTTTTTTTCAATTTTCTGAATTTTTTTGATTTTCTTAAAATATATTTTTATAAAAATAGATAATTTCTAGTCACGATCCGTGAAATTTATTTTCTAAAATTCCATTCCTATTAGCTGTAAATAAACGGAACCTTCTAACGGGTTGGTCAATGATTAACGATGATTATTATTTGCTTGGAGTATGTGCACGGATGTACGGAAAATCCAATGAATCAAAGGTGAAACCTGACAAATTGTATTAATTGTCCGTCATTGATATCCAAACGTATTCGCAATGCTGTTATGTATCCGTTACAAAGTAACAAATGGCAAATTTAATGAAATTTTGTGTTTAATTTATCATATTTCACCGTTTTGAAAGGTGTTTAAATGACCCGGTTTTTATGACGTAACCATGTTCTACAATTAGATTCAACAACTACATCTCGCTGGCAAATTATTTTTATTTCTGTAGTCGAGCTTGTATCGTTGAACCAAATGTAAAATTGTTCATTAGGAACATCATTATTAGATCAGCACAGTTTCAATTTTTTTTTTTAGGAAAACCTAATGCAGCTTTCAAGAAACTTTCAAAGTTTTGTTTTTCACTCAAGTTTTCTCTTCATTCTCGGAAATCAGAAACACGGGATGGTTCACCAAAATAATGTTTAAAATACGAAAAGTACATTTTGCTGTTTCATCCTAGTTTTAGCATGTCAAAAAACGGGAATTACGCGCAAACATAGTAATTTCAACGTGCACTTTGCTTTGTTGTGTCAAGTTCTTGGTTGCGTAGGTCATATTTTTCAGCTATGAATATCCTTATTTGCAAGATGTAAAAAAAAGTTTAACGGGGCGCACCTTCAAAATCCATGGACACTGCTTAAGAATTTGAGTAAAAAATGTAGTAGAGTAATGGTGTTTTACGCCTCAGTCATACTTATTTATGTTGCAATCAGACAGCGTCATTACGATTGATACTTAGTGCATGGTTATGACATTCTAATATGTACTCTACCACATGTAAGGTGGTTAGAGCCCTCTAAATACTTGAACCACTTGAAAACACCTTAGATGGTTACATCACTGCAAAAAAGTACCTGCGCTACACACGAAAATATCAACCCTCTCAAAAGTACTTGAACAACATGAGATGATTATCTCTTAAAAGTAAGGTTGTAAGCCCTATAAAAAGTATTTTGTTATAAAACTGAAGTTGTTAAGTAAATAAAAAGTACTTGAACCAAATGTGAGGTTGTAAGCCCTATAAAAAGTACTTGATCCAAGTGTGATGTTGTTAAGCCTTCCTAAAAAGTACTTGATCCAAAGGTGAGGTTGTAAGCCTCTCTAAAATGTACTTGATCCAAATGCGAGGTTGTTAAGCCCAATTAAAAGTACTTGATCCAAATGTGATGTTGTTAAGCCCTCCTAAAAAGTACTTGATCCAAATGTGTGGTTGTAAGCCTCTCTAAAAAGAACTTGATCCAAATGCAAGGTTGTTAAGCCCTATAAGAAGTACTTAAACCAAATGTGAGGTTGTAAGCCCTATAAGAAGTATTTGAACCAAATGTGATGTTGTTAAGCCCTATAAAAAGTACTTGATCCAAATGTGATGTTGTTAAGCCCTCCTTAAAAGTACTTGATCCAAATGTGTGGTTGTAAGCCTCTCTAAAAAAAGTACTTGATCCAAATGCGAGGTTGTTAAGCCCTATAAGAAGTACTTGAACCAAATGTGAGCCCCACAAGAAGTACTTGAACCAAATGTGAGGTTGTTAAGCCCTATAAAAACAATTGAACCAAATGTGAGGTTGTAAGCCCTATAAGAAGTACTTGATCAAAATGTGGGGTTGTAAGCCTTATAAAAAGTACTTGAACAAATGTGAGGTTGTTAAGCCCTATAAAAACAATTGAACCAAATGTGAGGTTGTAAGCCCTATAAGTACTTGATCAAAATGTGGGGTTGTAAGCCTTATTAAAAGTACTTGAACCAAATGTGAAGTTGTTAAGCCCCTCTAAAAAGTACTTGATCTAAATGTGAGGTTGATAAGCCCCTCTAAAAAGTACTTGATCCAAATGTGAAGTTGTTAAGCCCTATAAAAAGTACTTAAACCAAATGTGAGGTTGTAAGCCCCTCTTAAAAAGTACTTCATCCAAATGTGCGGTTGTTAAGCCCTATAAAAAGTACTTAAACCAAATGTGAGGTTGTAAGCCCTATAAAAAGTACTTGAACCAAATGTGAGGTTGTTTAGCCCTATAAAAAGTACTTGAACCAAATATGGGGTTGATATTCCCCTCTTAAAAGTACTTGAACCAAATGTGAGGTTGTTAAGCCCCTCTAAAAAGTACTTAATTCAAATGTGATGTTGTAAGCCCTATAAAAAGATCTTGATCCAAATGTGGGGTTGTAAGCCTTATAAAAAGTACTTGATCCAAACGTCGGGTTGTTAAGCCCCTCTTAAAAGTACTTGATCCAAATGTGAGGTTGTAAGCCCTATAAAAAGTACTTGATCAAAAAGTGGGGTTGTAATCCCTATAAAAGTACTTGATCCAAATGTGAGGTTGTAAGTTGTAAGCCCTATAAGAAGTACTTGAAACAAATGTGAGATTGTAAGCCCTATAAAACGTACTTGATTCAAATGTGATGTTGTTAAGCCCTCCTATAAGAAGTACTTGAACCAATTGTCAGGTTGTAAGCCCTATAAGAAGTACTTGATATAAAAATGTTGTTAAGCCCTATGCAAGTTGTAAGCCCTATAAGAATTACTTGAAACAAATGTGAGATTGTAAGCCCTATAAAACGTACTTGATTCAAATGTGATGTTGTTAAGCCCTCCTATAAGAAGTACTTAAACCAATTGTGAGGTTGTAAGCCCTATAAGAAGTACTTGATATAAAAATGTTGTTAAGCCCTATAAAAAGTACTTGAACCAAATGTGAGGTTGTAAGCCCTTTAAAAAGAACTTGATCCAAATGTGCAGTTGTTAAGCCCTATAAAAAGTACTTGAACCAAATGTGAGGTTGTTAAGCCCTATAAAAAGTACTTGAATAAATGTGAGGTTGTAAGCCCTATAAAAAGTACTTGATCCAAATGTGGGGTTGTAAGCCCTATAAAAAGTACTTGATCCAAATGTGCGGTTGTTAAGCCCTATAAGAAGTACTTGATATAAAAATGTTGTTAAGCCCTATAAAAAGTGCTAGAACCAAATGTGAGGTTGTAAGCCCTTTAAAAAGAACTTCATCCAAATGTGCGGTTGTTAAGCCCTATAAAAAGTACTTGAACCAAATGTGAGGTTGTTAAGCCCTATAAAAACAATTGAACCAAATGTGAGGTTGTTAAGCCCTATAAAAAGTACTTGAACGAAATGTGAGGTTGTAAGTTGTAAGCCCTATAAAAAGTACTAAAAACAAATGTGATGTTGTAAGCCCTATAAAAAGAACTTGATCCAATAGTGGGGTTGTTAGCCCTATAAAAGTACTTGATCCAAATGTGGGGTTGAAAGCCCTATAAAAAGTACTTGATCCAAATGTGGGGTTTTAAGCCCTATAAAAAGTACTTGATCCAAATGTGCAGTTGTTAAGCCCCATAAGTACTTGAACCAAATGTGAGGTTGTTAAGCCCTATAAAAAGTACTTGAACCAAATGTGAGGTTGTAAGCCCTATAAAAAGTACTAAAAACAAATGTGATGTTGTAAGCCCTATAAAAAGAACTTGATCTTATAGTGGGGTTGTTAGCCCTATAAAAGTACTTGATCTAAATGTGGGGTTGAAAGCCCTATAAAAAGTACTTGATCCACATGTGAGGTTGAAAGTTGTTAGCCCTATAAGAAGTATTTGAACCAAATGTGAGGTTGTAAGCCCTATAAGAAGTACTTGATATAAAAATGTTGTTAAGCCCTATAAAAAGTACTTGAACCAAATGTAAAGTTGTTAGCCCTATAAAAAGTATTTGAACCAAATGTGAGGTTGTTAAGCCCTATAAAAAGTACTTGATCCAAATGTTGGGTTGTTAAGCCCCTCTAAAAAGTATTTGATCTGAATGCGAGGATGTAAGCCCTTTAAAAAGGACTTGATCCAAATGTGGGGTTGTAAGCCCTTTAAAAAGTACTTGAACCAAATGTGAGGTGCTTATCTCTTGAAAGTAAGGTTGTAAGCCCTATAAAAAGAACTTGATCCAAATGTGGGGTTGTAAGCCCTCTAAAACCTACTTGAACCAAATGTTAGGTTTTTAAGCCCTCTAAAACTACTTGAACCAAATGTGAACATATGAGGTTGATATCACTCTCTAAAGGCTTATTTAAACCTCATGACCATGAGATCTAGAAACCATTTTGAGTCGATATAGAACATGTTGTCTGTCAAGTCAAGTTTTAGAGCATCATCTCTATATTTCATATATTTTGTTCTGTTTAGTTCTTTGACACACAACACTTTTTTTTTTTTGGGGGGGGGTGGGTGGGGGTGGGGTCTTACGATTTTATGAGGTTTCTACAGATTTCTATACTTTATGTAGACACATGACTGGCTTAAATCTGATAACAGGTGCATCAAAAACAAGTAAGAACAATATGCCTTACTTTGTATCAAGGAAAAATCTATATATTTTCTATGACCCTAACAATCCCCTTTGTCTAATAAAATATATAAAGTTTAGCTAGTCAATTGTCAGTGCAAACAGTCGGCCATCATAATAAAATGCTGATGTAGTGTGTTACCACACACACACACACACACACACACACTGCAATAGGGTGTGTACCTGGTAAAGATTGGTATGTTTTTTTCTCTGACAATATTTTTGAAATATTATTTCCCTTGGATGGAAAATTGTTTTTATTACATTCAGGGACCAACCAAATACCAAACTGCAACACTACTGTTGCCTTTATTATTTGGGGAAAAACTGCTGATGCACTATAAAATTGTAATTAGTTGTATTTACTAAATCATTGTCCAAGTTTGTAAATATGACATCATTTGGGATAAACTTCTAAAGAATAACTAGAATTCTGGAAATTTTTAACATTTTTGCATGATAAAACCTGGGCCTTGTTGTCTAAGCACTAGTTTTCCAATCACATAACCTCTCAAAGTCTGGGTTCAAATCCCACACAGACAGATCTAAGTTTAAGAAAGTGTGTCGGCTTGCTTGACAAAGGTCAGTGGTTTTCTCCTTGTACTGAGGCTTCTAAATCAGTCAGAACTGGAAGTGAGCAGACGTATATGGAATGGGGCATTACAACTCTTAAGACATAATCCACTCCATTTCATGAGCAAATGATTAGTTCAGAACAATAAATACCACTATAATATCTACCTCAAACTCGTGATTCTGATTTAAATTAAAACCTTACAATAGCTAGAAAAAGAGAAAATTAAAAGTATCCATGGCAATGAACTCCTTTAACAGTATTGGTATTCCCAGCTTGTCTTATAATTGCCATGGTAATGAACACATTTTATTTAACAGTATTGGTATTCCCAGCTTGTTTTATAATTCCCATGGTAATGAACACATTTTATTTAACAGTATTGATATTCCCAGCTTGTTTTATAATTTCCATGGTAATGAACACCTTTAACAGTATTGGTATTCCCAGCTTGTTTTATAATTTCCATTGTAATGAACACATTTTATTTAATATTATTGATATTCCCAGCTTGTTTTATAATTTCCATGGAAATGAACACCTTTAACAGTATTGGTATTCCCAGCTTGTTTTATAATTTCCATGGTAATGAACACATTTTATTTAACAGTATTGATATTCCCAGCTTGTTTTATAATTTCCATGGTAATGAACACATTTTATTTAACAGTATTGATATTCCCAGCTTGTTTTATAATTTCCATGGTAATGAACTCCTTTTATTTAACAGTATTGGTATTCCCAGCTTGTTTTATAATTTCCATGGTAATGAACACATTTTATTTAACAGTATTGATATTCCCAGCTTGTTTTATAATTTCCATGGTAATGAACACATTTTATTTAACAGTATTGATATTCCCAACTTGTTTTATAATTTCCATGGTAATGAACACATTTTATTTAACAGTATTGATATTCCCAGCTTGTTTTATAATTTCCATGGTAATGAACACATTTTATCTAACAGTATTGATATTCCCAGCTTGTTTTATAATTTCCATGGTAATGAACACATTTTAATTAACAGTATTGATATTCCCAGCTTGTTTTATAATTTCCATGGTAATGAACACATTTTATTTAACAGTATTGATATTCCCAACTTGTTTTATAATTTCCATGGTAATGAACACATTTTATTTAACAGTATTGATATTCCCAGCTTGTTTTATAATTTCCATGGTAATGAACACATTTTATCTAACAGTATTGATATTCCCAGCTTGTTTTATAATTTCCATGGTAATGAACACATTTTAATTAACAGTATTGATATTCCCAGCTTGTTTCATTCACGATGAATACTGTTCAAATATTGATGATCTCCTTCTACAATTTTACAGATTACACGCAGTTCTTAATTAATTTTTGTTACCCCCCTTCGGACAAACACATATTTGATCAATTACTAGAAGATGAAGTTAGCTTTATGTATTAGCAGATGGCTACTGCTACTAGTAGCCAGTACTTATGGGAGAAATGTCTACTAAAAGCTTGTTGGAGAAAAGTTAGCAACTAGTATCCAGCTACTTATGGTAGAAATGTTAGCTACTAAAAGCCAGTAACTTCTGAAAGGCTATTTATTGCTTGGAACATTTTATTCAGCTGCATTTTTAATATTTCTCTAAACCATTTAATTGGATCATACAGTTGTAACAATTTTTTAACTATATTCCTGTAATTGTTCAATGTATCTTTTAAAGAAAATTATCTTCAAATTCAGCTTGTGTCATAAATAAACTTCAAAACATGTTAGGATTTTTAGGAGAAGAAACATTTTTGGTATGAAACATCTCGTTTGAGCTTAAGATTGCACACATAATGTTTTGGTGTATTTTTTGCACCATAATCTTTCAAAATAGCAAGGAAGTGATTTACTGATGTTTTCATGTCATAAAGATAAAGAGTCTGAATTTTTTCCAACCTTGTGGCTGTGTGTAAGGTCAGAACAATTTCTATATCAAAAACCAGGAATTTCAAGATACCAAATGGTGTTGGAAGAGGCACCACCTCATTTCGCTTGAAAGTGAATTTATTAATAGATATGTTTAAAAGTTTCTAACCTCGATCAATTTTTCTAATTTTTCTGCCTTAATATATGAATGCGAGAGTTTTGTGAGGTCAATTAGTCTTGTTCTGAAAATGAAAAAAAAGATTGGCAAACATTAACACAGAAGAAACTGATCTAATTTCTAAAACCAGCAGAGATGACATCTCGAAGTATTTATTTATTTAGGAAGACAAATCTTTCACATATGATTGAGTTTGGTAATTTTTCTACAGTTCTTTATATACATTCAGCCTGAAGTGAGAAGTTGCAGTGCTCCTTCTGACACCAGTTGGTATCGGGAAATCCAGTCTTTTGATATAGAAATTGTTCTGTCCTAACACACAGCCCCAAGTATAAAGTGTGTCAGGATCAGAGGAAATTCAGACTATAAGGTAAGTAAATCAACAATCATAGTTTTAATTTACAGGTTTTAAACAACAAACATCTGATAAATTTTGTACCTGAACAATGCAGGTAATATAGGAATACAAAAGTTGCATTTAAACAGCTTTTTCTTGAGGGATCAAGAAGCTCCAATGACAGTGTGTGTCATAAGTCAACATCCATTGAAAGATTGAGACAGTAATTCAGCTCAAACATGCCATAATGCATGACCATATCACTTGAAAACTTAAAAAGTTAATTCATTTAATTAATCTGTCACTAAGAGCTTGTCATAAGTCATCATAGCTCAATCTGTAATAAATTCTCATAATTCACTTTAAGATCAATGTAACAAGTCAACACCTCATGAAAGTAAGTAGTTCAGATCACATTATGCAACAGGATTAAATATCAACATCTCTTGTTACAAATCTAAACAGATCCAAGTCTGCTAATTCAGTTTGCAGTAACAATGTGGTTTTAACTTTTAAATGGACAACTTTCAAACATTTCAGTGTTACTACGTAGTGTTACTTTTCAGTCAACATTTTTTAAACACTGTAGAGATCTGATCAACATCTCTCGTTACACATAACAACAGAACTTTTCTGCTAATTCAGTTTACTGTAGCATGTTGTTTTTACTTTTAACTTGACATCATTTAAACATTGTATCAGAACCTGGTCAATATCATTAAACTTTTTAACAGATTGGTGTCTGCTAATTCAGTTCACTGTAAGTATGTCATTTAAGTCAAATTTCTCAAATTCTTGAATGATATTTTGTCAACATCTCTCATTAAACATTTATACAAGATCAGTGTCAGCTAATTCAGTTTGCTGTAAACATTTGGTTAAAATCAACATCTTTCAAACACTCTATGGAGATCTGTTCAACATTTCTCACTTAACATACCACATCAATGTCGGCTTATTTGGTTCAAGGTTTCCATGTAGTTTGATGTAAAGTCAATATCTTTTAAACTTGATACCTTGAAACCTGGTCAGCATCTCTGGTTAAATATTTATAACTGAACAGTGTTGATCAATTTGGTTCCCTGTTAAAATGTGGTTAAAATCAACATCTTTCAAACACTTTATAGAGATCTGGTAAATTAGCTATTTGTAATATATTAGAGTTTTCAGCAAACGATTTAGGAGGTTGTAACAAAGTCCTAAATGCTGGATATATCACATGTTCAACTATCCATCTCCAGTCTGTTGTAGATTCCTCATCCTGTAACATACAAGGTGAACAACAATTAATCAAAGTACTGAAAGTACTGAAATCCAAGGCAGACAAATCTTTGACTGAATGTAAAATTTGCACCCTGTTCAAGTTTATGTCATGTAAAGCTGTCAGACTTTGTAAGTATAGTGGTAAGTATGTTCACTTTGCAGAGGACTGAAAGACAGCAGTGAGGGACATGTTGTGTACAATGGGTACACAACATACAAGGTGAACACCAATAAAAAAACAAGTTTACGAGACCTCAAGTAATATACACTTACTCTTATCAAAAGCTTTCAGGGATAAAGCAGAGCATTATCATCATATTTAAAGTATGAAAAATTTCTATATAGTGAAACATCTAAAGAACATGCTTACAGATTACAGTGCCTCTCACTGTTTAGGTTTGAATCCTGCTTGGGCAGATCCTAGTGTGAGAAAGTTTGTCAGTTCACTTGCCAAAGTCAGTGGTTTTATCCTAGTACTCATGTTTCCTATACCTTACCAGAACTGACTAGATTCAACTCACTTTCCTATTTTCTAGTGTGATCTGATCTGGCTGGAAAATGAACCTAATCTCCCAATTAGTGAGCAAGCTTTCTACTGCCAAAGCTATTGTTATGGTTGAGAAAAAAAATGAATGCTATTGTTATGGTTATTTAAATATTTTAGGCGTGAAACCTATCTCATTTATAAAGGGGAATAACTCCTATCATACACATTACCAAAAACAAGTGAATTTTCATTTTCTTCATCTTTTTTAGTTTTTAATTAATCTTTAAAACAATTATTTATTATTATTTTTATTATTATCTTTGTTATCATTATTATTATTTTTATTATTTTTTTTTTTTTGTGAAAAATCTCTCTTGAGAAACAGACAATTTCTGACACTAAATGTACCTCTTCCCTCCCCAGTCCTTTCCAATTATTACCTGTGATGAACCAGGAAATTCCTGTGGATCAGAGAATGTCTTCTTAACACGGTAAAATTCAGCAACTTCAGAAGCAAATGTAGAGAAACATGGCTTCTCAGAATCCCAGTCAACCTGAAATATATACAAAAAGTCAACAATCCCAGTCAACCTGAAATATATACAAAAAGTCAACAATCCCAGTCAACCTGAAATACAGACAAAAAGTCAACAATCCCAGTCAACCTGAAATACAGACAAAAAGTCAACAATCCCAGTCAACCTGAAATACAGACAAAAAGTCAACAATCCCAGTCAACCTGAAATACAGACAAAAAGTCAACAATCCCAGTCAACCTGAAATACAGACAAAAGTCAACAATTCCAGTCAACAGGAAATACAGACAAAAAGTCAACAATTCCAGTCAACCTGAAATACAGACAAAAAATCAACAATCCCAGTCAACCTGAAATATATACAAAAAGTCAACAATCCCAGTCAACCTTAAATATATATAAAAAGTCAACAATCCCGGTCAACCTGAAATATATACAAAAAGTCAACAATCCCAGTCAACCTGAAATATATACAAAAAGTCAACAATCCCAGTCAATCTGAAATATATACAAAAAGTCAACAATCCCAGTCAACCTGAAATACAGACAAAAAGTCAACAATCCCAGTCAACAGGAAATACAGACAAAAAGTCAACAATCCCAGTCAACCTGAAATACAGACAAAAAGTCAACAATCCCAGTCAACCTGAATTACAGACAAAAAATCAACAATCCCAGTCAACCTGAAATATATACAAAAAGTCAACAATCCCAGTCAACCTGAAATACAGACAAAAAGTCAACAATCCCAGTCAACCTGAAATACAGACAAAAAGTCAACAATCCCAGTCAACCTGAAATATATACAAAAAGTCAACAATCCCAGTCAATCTGAAATATATACAAAAAGTCAACAATCCCAGTCAACCTGAAATACAGACAAAAAGTCAACAATCCCAGCCAACCTGAAATACAGACAAAAAGTCAACAATCCCAGTCAACCTGAAATACATACAAAAAGTCAACAATCCCAGTCAACCTGAAATACAGACAAAAAGTCAACAATCCCAGTCAACCTGAAATACAGACAAAAAGTCAACAATCCCAGTCAACCTGAAATACAGACAAAAAGTCAACAATCCCAGTCAACCTGAAATACAGACAAAAAGTCAACAATCCCAGTCAACCTGAAATACAGACAAAAAGTCAACAATCCCAGTCAACCTGAAATACAGACAAAAAGTCAACAATCCTGGTCAACCTGAAATATATACAAAAAGTCAACAATCCCAGTCAACCTGAAATACAGACAAAAAGTCAACAATCCCAGTCAACCTGAAATACAGACAAAAAGTCAACAATCCCAGTCAACCTGAAATATATACAAAAAAACAACAATCCTAGTCAACCTGAAATATATACAAAAAAACAACAATCCTAGTCAACCTGAAATACAGACAAAAAGTCAACAATCCCAGTCAACCTGAAATATATACAAGAATTCAACACAGTTATACGTCTTGCTTGTAACACACAATGTCAATTTCTCAGTAAATACAGGCCAATTTCTTGTTAAAAATTTAAACAAATTGAAGTAAAATGAACAAACTTAAAAAGTAATGCTTATTCTTTGCAAACATATAATGACAAAAGCATCACTTCCTTGAGACTACTTCTTGCATGATTATTTTCGGAGGTGTTTTATTTCTCATATTGAAACTAACGAATATGTCAAGTACACAGGTAATCTGTATAAGCCTGTGTTTTTTTGGTTTTTTTTTTACCATTTTTGGGAATGGGGCCTGGACCTGTGCAATTGGGAATTTTTTGTGTCATATTGAGACAAAATGGGAAATAATTAAGTTGCAACCCCCCCCCCCCCCCAAAAGAAAAGAAAAAAAAACAAGAGGCCCAAAAGGGCCTGTGGAGCTCAACTGACAAAAATGGTTCTTGTGCCTTCATTTATATAAACTCAGTACAGGGACTTGAGCTGACGTTAAATGCTAAATATAAAAGCTGTAGGCCTTACAGTTTCAGAGAAGAATATTTTTAAATTTGACTTCCCATATAAGTATATGTAGATATATGTGCCCCTTGGTGGGACCAAAAATGGCCCAGGGGCCTTTATTTGTACAAACCTGGTAAAGGGACTTGAGCTGATTATGAAAGCTTAAAGCCTTACAGTTTCAGAGAAGAAGATTTTTAAATTTGATTTCCCATATATGCATATGTAGATATATTGGCCCTTAGGGTGGGACCAAAAATGGCCCAGGGGCCACCATTTGTACAAACTTGGTAAAGGGACTTGAGCTGATGTTAAATGCCAAATATAAAAGCATTATGCCTTACAGTTTCAGAGAAGAAAATTTTTTAATTTGATTTCCAATATATATATATGCAGATATATGGACCCCTGGGGTGGGGCCAAAAATGGACCGGGGGCCACCATTTGTAAAAACTTGGTAAAGGGCCTCAAGCTGATATTAACTGCCAAATATGAAAGCTTAAGGCTTCATGGTTTTAGAGAAGAAGATTTTCAAAGTTGATATCTCATTATAAGCCATATATGCATATGCAGATATATGGACCCCTGGGGTGGGGTCAAAAATGGACCGGGGGCCACCATTTGTACAAACTTGGTAAAGGGGCTCAAGCTGATATTAACTGCCAAATATGAAAGCTTAAGGCTTCATGGTTTTAGAGAAGAAGATTTTCAAAGTTGATTTTCAATTATAAGCCATATATGCATATGCAGATATATGGACCCCTGGGGTGGGGCCAAAAATAGACCGGGGGCCACCATTTGTACAAACTTGGTAAAGGGGCTCAAGCTGATATTAACTGTCAAATATGAAAGCTTAAGGCTTCATGGTTTCAGAGAAGAAGATTTTCAAAGTTGATTTTCAATTATAAGCCATATATGCATATGCAGATATATGGACCCCTGGGGTGGGGCCAAAAATAGACCGGGGGCCACCATTTGTACAAACTTGGTAAAGGGGCTCAAGCTGATATTAACTGCCAAATATGAAAGCTTAAGGCTTCATGGTTTCAGAGAAGAAGATTTTCAAAGTTGATTTTACATTTTAAGCCATATATGCATATGCTGATATACGGACCCCGGCGGTGGGGCCAAAAATGGTCCGGGGGCCACCATTTGTACAAACTTGGTAAAGGGGCTCAAGCTGATATTAACTGCCAAATATGAAAGCTTAAGGCTTCATGGTTTCAGAGAAGAAGTTTTTCAAAGTTGATTTTCCATTTTAAGCCATATATGCATATGCAGATATATGGACCCCTGCGGTGGGGCCAAAAATAGACCGGGGGCCACCATTTGTACAAACTTGGTAAAGGGGCTCAAGCTGATATTAACTGCCAAATATGAAAGCTTAAGGCTTCATGGTTTCAGAGAAGAAGATTTTCAAAGTTGATTTTCCATTATGAGCCATATATGCATATGCTGATATATGACCCCGGCGGTGGGGCCAAAAATGGTTCGGGGGCCACCATTTGTACAAACTTGGTAAAGGGGCTCAAGCTGATAATAACTGCCAAATATGAAAGCTTAAGGCTTCATGGTTTCAGAGAAGAAGATTTTCAAAGTTGATTTTCCATTATAAGCCTTATTTTCACTTTTTACGAAGTACGACAGAAAAACGCTAAAAACGCGTAACCTAGTTTTTGACAGAATTTCACGAAATGTACAACCTACATGTTTAAGGGTGTCTAGAAGCTAAATATCACATCAGATTTTGAATATAACCTATGGTTTCAGAGAAGAAGCTTATTTTAGGTTTTTTACATTCTAGGTCGCTGTGACCTACTTTTGGTTGCCATGGAAACCAATTGTACAAATTTTCATCTACTCCTTCTAAGGATCATTCCTGTAAAGTTTTGCTAAAATTGGCCCAGTAGTTTCTGAGTTTTTGCTGTTAACGGACGCACGCACGCACGCACGCACGCACGCACGCACGCACGCACGCACGCGCCCATCATGCCATAAGCTCATCTGGCTTTAGCCAGTTGAGCTAAAAACAACAACAACAACAACAAACCATAAACAATGACATGTATAAAATGATAAATTATGATAAAATACAAATCACATTTAAAATCATAATGTTTTATTTTCTCTTTTATGACAATAAATATTAATTTAAAGCAAGTTTTTTTTAGGCATCATATTATTGAATCTGTAAATGATATTTTTGACTTTGTTTGAGATCGCAAGAGGTTAATTTTATTTGTTACTTTTTTTAGTCACCAAAAAATAAAATTTTCAATAAGATTGGGAATTTATGGTCCAATTTTGGAAATTTCTAGTCTTTCTGTGATTGGGAATGGGGCGCAATTTTGGCCCCCAAATTAGGCCAAAAAAATCACTGTAAGCACACAGATAAGTTTTATATTGCATCACAAGAAGATAGATAAACAGATATTTTATGGGTTTTATTTTGTGATGGAATAGCACCTCATTCGAGACATAATATTGTGAACCTGGTTTCAGTACCAGTCTGAGGTTTAGCAGGTAGGTTTAGACAAATCTTTATGTTTAGTCTTCATGTTTAGTAGTGACACTAACTCACCTCTGTGGCTAATCTTAGTACAAACATTGGAAGACCTTCTAAGTTTGGTATGTAATTGTCTAACAACATTGGTAACGTGTGTAGATTTCCATCCTGTAACAAATTAAAGTTAAACAATAGTATTTATTTTTTTTTTTTTTTTTTTTTTTTTTGCCTAAAATTACTACCAATTCAAGGTAGTTTCCCTGGATAAATATGACTAAAATTTCCCAATTTTGCCACTTAAATTCCCCAAAAGCCATTGTGACACATAATCAAATAGTTTCAGTTAAACTCAAAAGATCTGCAACTTATGATGGTAGACTCGTGTATCAAATTTTCAATCAATATTTGCAAGTGTTTAGAAAAAAAAGACAGGAAAACTGATGGTGCCGCCCACCAGCCTGGACGCTCAAATCACCAAATAAATAGCCAAGTACAACTTTGTTACAACTCAGTATAACTTTCACTAATTGATTGTGTGTCACTGATGGCTTTGGGGGAATTTTAGTGGTAAAATTGAGTTTGTATCATGTCATATGATCAGGCCTCTAGAAACGGCACTTTTTCGGCAAAAAACACCGGTTTGCAAGCAAAAACGCCGGTTGTGAAAACATCCAACCGGCGAAAAATAAATTATTATTGCATCCTTAATGATTGAGATAAATATCAATCACGTAACAGAACTATGGGCTTATACTCCGATAGATCGATAATTATCTTAATCCGTTAATTACCTGTAATTATGTTATCGATATACATGCATCGTTAGTCAGGACACGCATTACATGGCTTGAATGGTTTAATGATTGAGTAATATCGGTGTCTTTACCCGGGGAAACTAGTTTAAAAAAAGCGATGCTCACAAAGTAACGAGGTTCGCCGGAAAATAACAAACAAAGTAGTACAGTTTTTTTTTTTTTTTTTTTTTTTTTTTTTTTTTTGCTTTCAGACAAAAACCAGTCCTGATAGGCGATAGATTTATTGAATTCTTCTAAATAACCGAATTTTTTACTTAATAATTTATAACTAAATCTACTTAAACAGTTTATATCATATGATGTTGCTCTGAAGGATAGATACCACTAGAAAAAAAAATCAACCGGAAATGACGTAAGACCACCATTTAGGTGTCTCTGATCTTTTTTATTATACTGTTGATGACTTGAAATGTTCATAATACATTAGGTTATAGATAAGTATAAATATATATTAATAAAGGCTTTCTATAACGGTAAACTATCAAATATTAAACAAAGAAACTGACATTATAAACACAGAAGAAATCGCGCAACGGTCGGGAACGAGAGAGAGAGAGAGAGAGGGGGGGGGGTTGTTACCAAGGACGCAAATATTGGCATTAAAAATCTTGTTTTACTGATTTTCTAAAATCGCTGGTTGACACTGTCAGCATTTCTGGAGCGCTGCATATGATATACCATTATGGTTTATGCATTTTGTCATAATTACTGTAAACCGCTTTATATTAGTGCATAGAAATTTTAGCGATTTCAAAATGCCAGTTGTATTAGCGCAGTTTTATTTTAGCGCCAGTGATTACCCTGTTTGGGACTCCAAAATTTCAACTGTACCCAACTATATAATTATCTTAATTATGCTTACTGTATTTATAGAAACTATGAATACTATTTGATATATTTGCGTAATCACCTGTGAACAAGTAATGAGTAGTAATAATTAAATAAATAAAGCCATACATCCATCTGTACATGTAGACATAGTTATAAAAATGTGGCCGTTTGTCTAGAGTAAAACCCCAGAGTACCTGTAGTTTACAAGTCCAAAACGCCGATTTGTTTTAATTTTGTGGATTTTTAATGCTTTTTCAAACTGTTTCATTGTGGATTTACTGATTTTCAGGATTTATCGTGATTTAATTCGGATTTTATTCCATTTTAATTTTGTGTGTGTGCACATATTGTTCTATCAGCTGAAATGGAAATGGACTTTTTAGACTGATTGAAAAAAATCATATTGATTTTTATGTATGTGTAAATCGATATAGCTTCTCATTGATTAAATGTTTTTAAAAAAACAAATTTTTTCTTTGATCATTCATATAATTATATTACGGGTATAATATTTAACAATAATAGCAGTTAAACATCATCAAAGAGGACTGTTTGTACTTGCCCGTTAAGTTTTGTAAAATTTTAGCGACAGTTTTATTTTAGCGGTTGAATTCTTCCGCCAATTGCACTAAAATATAACTGCCGCTAAATTTTCACGGTTTACAGTATTGTACACCAAAGTAAATGAAATCTTAGCTTCAGTATAAAATACAGAGCATTTTAAAATCCTTATGGATATTTATAATTCTAATTCAGGCATACACGAGTTTTCGTAAGATTCAACCCAACAAAAATATGTTATATTTTCAGCAGATAAAGATCTAAATCCAAAAATTTGTTGATCAAGTTGCAAGTCAATATTTCATGAAAAATTTCTGAAGTTTTACATGTTTTTTCACCTCAGAATGCAAGAAATTGCATATCATGACTGATTTTAAAGTTTTTTTTCACCCACAACACTGGGTGGCCCCCCCCCCCCCCACCCATCCCCCAGCAAGTGTGTGAACTCTTTGCATTCTATCTCCCTTGACAGCTATGCCAGTTTAAAAAAAATGTCTTTTATGGTGAAAGGCTATATAATAGTTTAAAACAGATTAATGTTTATCATTCTTTAGAGAATACAAAGTACTTTAATCATTTTGGAGTTATTCCCCTTACTCCATTAGAAAAATTTACAACTGATACTTGCAGAACTTAACAAGTCTGCTTCTCAACTGTGTCAATGCATATCCCTAAACAACATAATGACAGTACTTATTAAACTGGTCTTTTGAATACATGTGTATCAGGTATCATATGTCTCTGTCTGATACACGACTTCCTTAAGTCAGTGGTATACAAACCTTATCAATTTCCATGGAGAAATAATCTTGTAACATTTCTGCTTTACTAATAAGGAAATCCACAATATACTGAGCCAAGTCTTCTTTAGGACCATCCACCTCTGTCCATCCACTCTCTTCCAAATCAAGAGCTAACATAGCTAGTTCATAAACAGGTGCTGGTTCCTAGAAAACATGAAACTAGAACTGTACATGTCAGAGGGAACAACTCAACTGCTTTAAGTCTGAGAACCACTTAGCTTGACTGCAGTCTGAGAACCAGGTAGCTTGACTGCAATACAAGAATCACCTAACTTGACTGCATTCTGATAACCAGGGAGCTTCACTGCAATCCAAGAATCACTTAGCTTGACTGCATTATGATAACCAGGGAGCTTCACTGCAATCCAAGAATCACCTAGCTTGACTGCATTATGATAACCGGATGGCTTGACTGCAGTCTGAGAACCTAGCTAGTCTCAGTCTGAGAAACACCCAGCTAGACTGCAGTCTGAGAACCACCTAGCTTGACTGCAGTCTGAGAACCACCAAGCTTGAGTGCAGTCTGAGAACCACCAAACTTGACTGCAGTCTGAGAACCACCTGGCTGGATTGCAGTCTGAGAACAGCCCAGCTTGACTGCATTCAGAGAACAACCCAGCTTGACTGCAGTCTGAGAACAGCCCAGCTTGACTGCAGTCTGAGAACCAACAAGCTTGAGTGCAGTCTGAGAACCACCAAACTTGACTGCAGTCTGAGAACCACCTGGCTGGATTGCAGTATGAGAACCACCCACCTTGACTGCATTCAGACAACAACCAAGCTTGACTGCAGTCTGAGAACAGCCCAACTTGACTGCAGTCTGAGAACCACCAAGCTTAAGTGCAGTCTGAGAACCATCAAACTTGACTGCAGTCTGAGAACCACCAATCTTGAGCGCAGTCTGAGAACCACCCAGCTTGACTGCAGTCTGAGAACCAACAAGCTTGACTGTAGTATGAGAACCACCCAGCTTGACTGCAGTCTGAGAACCACCTAGCTTGACTGTAGTATGAGAACCACCCAGCTTGACTGCAGTCTGAGAACAGCCCAGCTTGACTGCAGTCTGAGAACCACCTAGCTGGACTGCAGTCTGGGAACCACCAATCTTGAGTGCAGTCTGAGAACCACCTAGCTGGACTGCAGTCTGGGAACCACCAATCTTGAGTGCAGTCTGAGAACCAACTAGCTTGACTGTAGTATGAGAACAGCCAAGCTTGACTGCAGTCTGAGAACCACCCAGCTTGACTGCAGTCTGAGAACAACCAGTCACCTGTTGTTTAAGAAAGTTCCTAAAAGAATTCATCAGATATGATAAATCTGGTTTTGTATGCAACCAAAATATTTCTAATTTAGTTGAAAAAGTTGAAGTCAACTTTACCATATTGTTAATTTCATATGCACTGTCCTTCAACAAGCATAATGACAGATGAAAACAATTTGCCAATCAATAATTCTAAATTGTAGTTGAATACTTACAGAAAGTCTTAAAATTCCAAAATTACCAAAGTCAAAAATCACCAGCTGATAAAAAAGTTCACAACTGAAAGAAAAGAAAATATTAAAATTAAACATTTCTCTTTCTGAGTCAGAGGATTACCTGAAATTCATAATTGATGAATTAATATTCATAATAATAATGTGGAGAAAAATAAGTAACAGTAATATGTGAAGTATTAATCACATCATAAAATGAGCATAAAAAGCTTCCATATCAAGAACAAGTATTTAGTATAAATTAAAAGGAGAAACTTTAGATGCAAAAAATATATCTCCCATCCATAAAAGCTTATCTTGGGGGTATGACAGTCAATTTATGAGGGTAAGAGAGATAATTTTAAAAGTATGACCATTAATTCTGCTTCAAAAATGAAGCTAGTCTTGAAAGAATGACTGCCCATCATGCAAGAATGACTGCCAATTCTGCAGGTATGACATATTTAATCATTTGGGTTTGACAGATAATCCTGCAAGAATAAGAGTTAATCCTGCAGCTGTGTAGGAAGGACAGATAAACTTCAATTTATTCCAGCAGGTGTGACAGATAATCCAGCAGGTATGACAGATAATCATGTATTAATTAACACCTTTTCCACCAGGCAAGACAAATAATCTTACAGGTATGGCCTATAATCTTACAGGTATGACAGATAATTTAGCAGGTATGACAGATAATCATGTATTAATTGACACCTATTCCAGCAGGTATGACAGATAATCCAGCAGGTATGACAGATAATCCAACAGGTATGACAGATAATCCTGTATTAATTGAAACCTATTCCAGCAGGTAAAACAGATAATCCAGCAGGTATGACAGATAATCCTGTATTAATTGACACCTATTCCAGCAGGTAAGGCAGATAATCTTACAGGTATGACAGATAATCCAGCAGGTATGACAGATAATCCTGTATTAATTGACACCTATTCCAGCAAGTATGACAGATAATCCAGCAGGTATGACAGATAATCCAGCAGGTATGACAGATAATCCTGTATTAATTGACACCTATTCCAGCAGGTAAAACAGATAATCCAGCAGGTATGACAGATAATCTTACAGGTATGACAGATAATCCTGTATCAATTGACACCTATTCCAGCAGGTAAGGCAGATAATCTTACAGGTATGACAGATAATCCAGCAGGTATGACAGATAATCATTATTAAATGACACCTATTCCAGGTATAACAGATAAAAATATCTTTTAGACTGCTATAACAAAAAGATTTATTTTATTCATTTTTTTTTTTTTTTTTTTGGGGGGGGGTGGGGGTGGGGGTGGGGGGTTCTTTTACATCCCAGTCAAGATTCTTTGGCTTATATTGAAGCAGTGAGTTCTGAAATGAGGAAGGAATCGGGAAAACCATAGCAAACTAAATAACTCAGACTAGGATCTACCAAGGAAGAATTTGAACCCTGGTGGTAAGAGGCATTGTAAGTAGGTCCTTGAGACCATTTGGCCACCAAGGCCAAGATTTAAAAACAGGCATATATATATATATATATATATATAAATATACACACACACACACACACACACACACACACACACACACACACAGAGTCAAACCTGGTTAATCACATAGCCTCAGTGATTCAAAACTATATGCGATTAACCGATATATGAGATTGAGCAGGTTTTACTATTTTACACATATTGACAAAGTTCCTGCATAGATGGTGTCAATTAAATGATCATACTTGTAAGAAAAGTAGTTTTATATTTTTGTGTGAAAAAAAAGAAAAATCTGATAAATCCTACAACTAGAGAATAATTTTGTACAAAAAATAATAAAATTATTTAATTGCAACCAAAACAGTGTTTGTTAGTGTAACGGCAAAGTAAATTCAAACTAATATTTCTATGCCCTTGCTGTTTCAAATATCAACGAGATGTACTATATGATTAAAACATTTTCCCCTTCTACCACTATTGAGATTTAAAACAATTTTTAAAAGGCATTTTCTCATAAAAAAATTCAGAATTGCCAATGTGGCCCATTGAAAAAAGTTTTCACCCGACACTTGAAGTTATTATAAGCATTGTTACACACACAGAACATCATTGTTTATTTCATTACAAAAAAAAACCAACTTTTTATGTGTTTGTTGATCAATAATTGTGACACAAATGCAATACATATCGAGGACGCCATCTTGGAAAACATGCAGCCAAGTACAGTTAATATAAGAGTTACTTCCCCTTAGCCTTTGTAATACAGTGAAACTTCCGTAAACCGACACTCCATGGGACTGGTCATTTTGGTCGGTTTACAGAGGTGTCGGTTTTCAGAAGTTAAAAAAAAAACAGATTCGAATCCGTTGCTTTCCAGTCCATTACCAGGTCAGAATTTAGTCAGTTACCGGATATTGCTATTATAATGGTATATTCATGTGTGTGCATTCGATCGTGATTGTTAACACTTACATCATGTAAAGTGATATTCTAAATGTTATTTATATTTTATTTTTATCTTAAACAAATTAAACTTGAAAC
Source organism: Tegillarca granosa (assembly GCA_029721355.1). NCBI lineage: Eukaryota > Metazoa > Mollusca > Bivalvia > Arcoida > Arcidae > Tegillarca > Tegillarca granosa. The sequence continues at coordinate 1,051,674 of CM056608.1, forward strand.
AATGTGCATACACTGTCATGGTAGTTGTAACACGTAGTTCTTATCGTTAATTCTACCCATCTTCGTTTCACAGGTGTACCCATCTTGAAACACAATTTCAGATTGATGCCGATGTTTGAAAACTGACTATTTTATGATCAAGAGATGAGACCATATCCATCATTCAGATTTTAAAAAAAAAAAAACAAGGAAAGAAAAAAAAAAAGAAAATAGAATGCGATTTATTTAAGTTCAAACAAAGCTGTATTGCCTTGCATCTAAAAACATCACACAGCTTTTCGGCATCCGACTTGTTTTTTTTTTAAATATAAACAACGCACATTTTGATAAAACGTTTTAAACATGTTCGTTTATTTTAAAATTACATACGATACAGATACATGTATCTTACAATTAATAAGTTAATGTATTAAGTAAACATCGTCCGTAGGTAAACAAGTGTTATACATAGCCCATGGTAATATGAATTCTCGTCACGTGCAGTCATTCGTGACCATTCAAACATTATTTGTTCCACAGGTAATGACCGTATTCATAAGTTAATTTACTGTTATAGAAGCCGATTTGGGCTGACAAATTATGCCAGTGTTCGGAACACGGAGGTGTCGGTTTTCGGAAGTTTTTATTACATGATTTATATAAGAATAAATCCGTCCCGAGCAGACAATGTTGGTTTAGGGAGGTTGTCGGTATTTAGAGTTGTCGGTTTTGGGAAGTTACACTGTACAAATCAAATGAAAATCACTGATGATGACCAAATGGGGTCATATGCAAATGCGCTGCATACCAGAAAAGTTCAACACATTTTTTAACAAAAAAATGTTGTTATTGAACAACAAACACATAAAAAGTAAATTTTTTAATGAAATAAACAAAACAAAAGGTAAATCTAACATATAGTTTATTAGTAAATATACATTAAAATGATCTTTTGTGTATGTAACAATGCTGATAATAACTTCAAATGTCGGGTGAAAACTTTTTTCAATGGGCAACATCGGCAATTCTCAATTTTCAGGGTGCCTTTTTTCACGAGAAAATGCTTTTTAAAATTTTATTAAATCTCAATAGCGGTAGAAGGGAAAAATATTTTTATCATATAGTACATCTCTATGATATTTTAAATGGCAAGGGCATAGAATTTGAATAGGTTTGAATTTACCTTGCCGTTACACTAACAGTAACAAACACTAATAATTTATTATTTTTTGTACAGAAATATTCTCTGGTTGTAGCATGGAAATTTATCTCATTTTTCCTTTTTTCACACATCTAGATATGTTTCTTTGAAACAGATGTGTCGCCTGACACTGCATAAAAATCAATCAAAGGGAAATAATTCAAAAACGGAACAAAATAGAGTTGTGGTTCTTGTGCACTGCACTTCGAGTCTTACATGTATGATCATTTAATTGGCACCATCTATGCAGGAACTTTGTTGATATGTGTAAAATAGTAAAACCCGCTTAATCGCATATATCGGTTAAACGCATATAGTTTTGAATCACGGAGGCTATGCGATTAACCGGGTTTGACTGTATATATATATATATATATATATATATATACACACACACACACACACACACACACACACACATAAGCTCTGTTTATATATACACACATACCTGAGTTTACTGGTATTCATTAAATATAACTTGGTATTGTGTTGCATCAAAGCATGTTCTTCATTTACACAACCAACAAATTTATGATTCTGTACCATTTCTCTTAACCCTGAAAATACAGATTAGTGTGACACACTGATAATAGACACTATATAAATAATACCCTTGACTGAGGGAAATATTGGCTCAGGAGATAATGTTCCCAAGAGGTAACAATCCTCTTTATTTCCCTCAACCAAGGGCACTTTTTAGTTTATTAAACTGAACAAAAAGCGGTTCCTTTTACCTTTTATTCGAACAAAGCCTGTTTAAGATGCATGTGATAAAGAACTGTATAAGTTACTGGCCTAAAGCTTGTGTAATCTTAAGTAAGATTACTCATTAGTTTCCATGATGGACAGGCGTATGTTTCCATACTTTGAAGACTAAGTGGAGAAGAGTTCCATGTGAACAGCGGTATATTTGTAGTTTTTTGTGTGTTTAAGACTTAACACACATAAGGTGGGTAAAAAGTGTTTATTAGTAATTGACAATTAAAAGAAAAAAAAATCTGTAAAGCAAGACAAATGAAAATTAAAACAAAAACATTACAAGAGTTTGTTGAAAAGAAATAAATTTTTTCAAAACTTGCAAGGCAAAAATTACCAAGTCATTTCTAATAATCCTATTGTTGGCTCCACCTTTGCTTTAATTTCTTTTTTATGCAACCAAATGCAATTAATTGGTGGTTATATATCTCAATTCATGTGAGTAAATGAATTATTGGCTTAATCCATTCCATTTAAAAGACCAGAAGGTTGTGGGTTTGAATCCTGGCAGGGTCACACAGAAGATTCTAAAATTTGAAAATCTGCCTCTTCACTTGGTGCTTGGCGTAAGAAAATACAGAGAGAGTATTAACTGGTTTCCCAGGTGCCAGGATAATGTAACTGAGAGAGCAGCATACTGACACCTTGAGTGAGTGAGTTGAGTTGAGTAATGGAGTTTAACATCCCAGTCAAGAATAATTTAATATATATTGAGATGTGCAGAAGTTTTGCCTTTGTGTTGTACTAAACAGTGATGGCATTATACAGCAGGGTTCGTTATTGTGCCATGCTGTCTGTGACATGGGACCTCGTTTCATTTAATTTCACATCTGAAAGAATCATGGCTTTCTTTTCGTAATGCCGAGTGCTTGGCAAAAGAACAGTCACTGCCCACTTTCAAGTCTTGGGCCAAACCCGGTTGGGGTTTGAACCCATGGCCTCCCACTTATGGAGTGAGCAATGACACTTTGAGCTAACAGTTAAACAAACACCATCCTCCCACTATTATTAGGCAGGACCATGACACAAACCTGAAAATCTTAAGCATACATGAACTTGTTCTAAAATTAATCCTTAAAAATATAAAACTTCCTCTCATAGTGAATAGCTGAAATTTACTGATGCAACATTGAACAATTTCACAACCAAATAAACATTAAAATTCTGTAAAATATATGTAATTTTGCCATTTCTGAAGAAGGTTTAATACAAGTAAACAACAGCTGAGCTTATGATTTATAACAAGAAACTGTATAACCAGTTTTGTTTTAAACTCTTTAAATGTTTCTAAGTACATGTTTGTGGTCATCATTTACTTCCATATAATAAAAAGATCATATTAACATGAAAGGTAAAAACTATATGTTTTATAAAACAAATAACTTTAAAGAGTTATCTCTCTTTGATTGTCCTCATTAGTAGCATTCAAACTTGTTATTATTATTTTAGGTCTATGATGAATTTGAAAATCTACCTTTTTGCCCTCCAAGAGATGAATCTTACAAGGCTTTGATTTTTTTTCTTTCAGAACGGTAGGTCTGCCTCATCTGAGGTTCAGCCACTTCTTTTTAGTGAGCAAGTTATTTTTAAAAGTCACATCAGCCATAATTAGAATCCAAATAAGCATTTTGTAATTAAAATTTATTTCCAAAATATGACTTATCACCACAAAGAAAACAGAAAATATCACCACAAAGAAAACAAAATATCACCACAAAGAAAACAGAAAATATCACCACAAAGAAAACAAAATATCACCACAAAGAAAACACAAAATATCACCACAAAGAAAACACAAAATATCATGAAAAAGATATAAAAAGAACAGTTATTTTCATTCAATATAACATACAAAATTAAAGTTTTTCAAGATGGTGTCCCTTGGCATGTATTGCATTTGTATCTCGATTATTGATAACAAACAAATAACAAGAATTCCATGGATTTAAATGTCTCACCTGGTTATTTTTTGATCGAGTAAAAAAACAAATTATTTTAACATAAACTTTCACATTTTGACATGCCACCACTGCCACCTACAACAACAACACCGGAAAAGTAACACCTAAGTCTCGCCTTATGGCAATGTCAGGCTTGACAAACAAGAGCACCGCCGAGCGTAGCATTATACGCCCGTGTTATATTGATCGAGTAGTACTATTTACTAGTGTGGCGACACCTTTAGGGGTTTCGCGGGAAAGAATGGAACAATCTAGAGGATTTCTATCAGTAGAGCTCATCCACAGAACTTGCCACTCAAAAGTTTGACACAGACCTAACGGATAAGTGCCAAACCTACCAATAATTTGGTAAAGAATTGGTTACTTTAATATGGGTACGAATTCAAAACGGTACGTTAAATTGTTTTTGGATGATAGCGCCGACTTTAAACAGTTATTGTGGATTTTATGTAAAAGATAGAAAAAATATAAAAATACCGCCTTTTCCGTCAGATCTTAAACATTTTTCGGTCAATGGACGACTTTTTCGTACAATGAACTGTTATTGAACAGGAGTGCGTTAAACGTAATTGTTTTTTGGAAAAATTCATTTTTTGCATGTTTGACCCCAAAATTAAGTATGATACTGATTTTTCCCAAAAATTTCACCAAGTTAGATAGCTAGATCGCATTAGACTCCATAACCTCAGAAATTTTTAGCAAAATCTATCGAGGAGTTTTCAAGGTCCCCAAGATGCAAATATATGCTGCTAAAAAGGAGAAAGTTGTCGCCTTTATCATTTCACATCCAGAGGATGTTCTGAATGAATTCGTCACTAATCCTCTAGATTGTTCCATTCTTTACTGAGAAGTATAATTACAACTAGGATATATGTATGTAAAAATATATTGCTAAATGGATAGTGGTAGACTGCTATATAATTCATATTCATTTCCAGGAAGGAAGAAGTTTAAAATATAATGTTAGGTCATGGCAGTGTTTTCATGTGTTAAGCATTGCATGCAGGAAGATTTTAGGAAACAAATACATTTTTTGTCTGAAATGTTTTGAGAACTTTTTTTTTAACCAACCTGAAATAATTTATATCTCTAAAGATTAATTATAATTTGAACTGTTGTCGTGATCTGTGCAGTATGATAAAAAGGTGTTTTAAGTTAAAAAAGGGGCATAACTCCTCCAAAAATAATCTGAAAAAGTTGTAATTCGAACTTGCACCAGATAATAACATCGTAAATGTGTATACCAAATTTCATTTGAATCCATAAATAGTTGTAGGCTCTGATGATCGGAAACCACATGGTCATACATACAAAAATTTCTAAGTTAAAAAAGGGGCATAACTCCTCCAAAAATAATCCGAAAAAGTTGTAATTCGAACTTGCACAAGGTATTACCATGGTAAAGCTGTATACCAAATTTCATTTGAATCCATAAATGTTTGTGGTCTCTATTGAATGGAATACAAATTGTTAACAGACGCCCGCCCGCCCGCCCGGACGGACAGCACCGTAACATAATACGTCCTGTCATATGACGGGCGTATAAAAAGTAACTTTTTATGTAATAAACAACACACAAGGTATATTTAAAAATATACATTAAAATGATGTTTTCTGTGTGTGTAACATTGCTAATAATAACTTAAAATGTCGGGTGAAAACTTTTTCACAGGGCCACATCGCCAATTCTGAATTTTTAGGGTGCCATTTTTTTAAAAACTTATTAAATCTCTAAAGCAGGAGAAGGGGTGAATATTTTCAGTCATATATCACACCTCATTGATATTTTAAACAGCAAGTGCATAGAAGTATTAGAACGGGTTTGAATATACCTTGCAGTTAAATTTAACAAACATTTTTTTGTTGCAATTATATAATAATTTTATTATCATTATTACAGTAGATTCCGCTTAATTGCATAGTCCGTTTGTCAGAAAATTTTATGCAATTAAGCGGAATTTGCAAATAACCGAAAATGCCCCTTGGGCACAATTGATTGATGGATACATTGGTTGGGGGCATTTTAGTACTTGTGTAGGCATCATAGTACACTGTATAAACAACAGAAAAATTAGTTATTACTTTGAAATTAAAAAATGAAATAAATAATTCAGAATAAAAAATTTAAAAAATTATTTTATTTAATTTGTATAATGTTTTAACAATTCTAGCTGATCGATTGACGGATACACCTGGTGAGGCCGTTTTTTTTTTTTTAGTAGACATCAAAGTCAGTGTACTGTAGAAACAGCAGAAAATTTGTAATTCTTTTGACATAAAAAAAAAAAATTAAAGATAATTGAAAAAAATATTTAATTAATTAAAATCTCAAGACTTGTAGTATATTTTCTTTACTAAAATTAATAAAGATTTAAAATTCTAGCTGATCGTTTTAAACCTCGTATTTACATGGGATTCCAAAATGTGGTATAGGTGGACTTTTCTTGCAGACCATCGATCTGTGTTTAATCCTAGAAAATGTATGTAACTGGAACATCTGTTGGTATTTGATTCCTTGTTGCTTAACACTCGCGATATTCGTATTTCTTGTTTATTTACTTCTTTTTAAAAATCCACGTGTTCGCACATGGCACCAAGTTATATTGTTTGAGTTATCTCCCTTTCACGGTACGATAATCTATTTTTAAATGTGACATAGAAAAAATCCAGTTGCTTGACAATGTGCACGATGTCCGGTAAAATTAAATTTCAAACAGAATTTGTGTAAATAAATTGAAAGATGTCTTATCTTGTTATTTATTTTATACAAAGTTATATTTTAATTGTTTATTGACCAATTATTCGATCAGTCATAAATTGGAAATTCCCGTTGTTATGTGTAACTAGGTCTGATCCAATGAAATTAATAAATAAAATATCACTTCCTTAAGTGAAAAAATGTCTTTGATGTTGAATCTGTATACCGACAAAACTTGCTACGTACAGAATTTTTCAGCCGTAAACGATGATTTCAACCAGTTTATAAACTTAAAGAGGAAATAATAAATAATAAATAAAGCATTTGATTGAGGTATGATTTATTGAGTTTACAATAAAAGAACTGTAAATACGCGTTGGGATAACAGTCAACGTACATACACATTCCTTAACCATGTTAACAAAAACATTAATTTAAAAAAAAATGTGTTTGGTTTTATTTAATCTTTGTTTAAAAAAACCCAGCACCGAAGTTCCAGTAAAATTATGTCTGGGTATAGAAAATGTTATGGAAATAAATTTCAGTTAAAAAAGATCGTTATAAAACTTGTGTGACTCGGGTATAAATTTTTCACCTGTCATAGCCTCTTTTTAATTGGTTTAGCATAATTAATTACGTTTCCTGACAAAGGCTTATTGACAGACCAATTGGATGACTACTCTACAAAGTGAACACTAATTAACTGGCTTCATATCTCACCTGGTGTTAGCTGTACACGTTTATATAATGTAAACACCTCTCGAGGTTACCTTGCATTGTCGGCAAATATATTTTGTAATCATGAAACTTCAGACCAAGATCGCATAATTTTCAGAATTTTTTATGCAATTAAGCGGAATTTAGACTTTTGTTTATGCAAATAAATGGAATGTTTTTACATTGTTTAAATAGGAAATGGTTTGGTGCAGAGAAAAAATTATGCAATTAACTGGAATATGCAATTAACCGGAATATGCAATTTAGTGGAATCTACTTTATTATATAATCTACTCAATAATCCATGTAATACGGTCATGCAATAAAAATAGTATTGAATGAGTGTGATGTCATCAAAGCGTGTGAATTAGGTTTTATCCTTACGCACCACGCACGGGTATTTACACGGCAGATTCCAAAGCATTTTGCAGGAACAGTCACTGAAGGAAACATTCAATTCATATTTATGGCAAGCAAATTGCACAATAATTCAAGAAACCTACATTAACGCCGTAAAACCTAGTTTTGCGGTCGTAAAACCTACTTTTACGGTTGTAAAACCAGGTTTTGCACCGTAAAACCTACTTTTGCAATCGCAAAACCCAGTTTTACGAATGATTGTGCAATTTACGCCGTAAAACTAGGTTTTACGGCCGTAAATGTAGGTTTTACGATCGTAAAAGTAGGTTTTGCGATCGCAAATGCATATTTTTTATTTTTTGTGCAATTTGCGTTGTAAAACTAAGTTTTACGGTATAATAACATGTATGAACACCGTAAAACCTACTTTTACGATCGTTAATTTTATTATCAGTCGCAAAACCAAGTTTTACGTCGTAAAGGACAATTTACTTTATACTTGTGCACAGTTTTAACATTTACGTTATCTGATTGGTTAATAGTTTTTTATGTCATGTAACCCCTTATTTGATTGGATAAAGTGTATGTGTCAACAATATAAGATCAAATCATTAATCGATCTATTGAATAATAAACAATTTAGCTTGTGGTATTTTCTAAATAGAGCAATTTTTAAAAAACCAAATAAGGCCGTAAAAATAATAAGTATTAGTATTAGGGTTTGTGTAATTATATATGATAGAGTATTCTATATCTCTGACTGGGTTGTATCAGCGACATTAAAACCGTTTAAAAATCACTGCCGGGTTGTATAAATATTACCTATTAACTACTTTATTTGTATAAGTAATCAGTAGTACATAAAGTATTAAAAATACAATAAAAATATTTTTTAAATAATTATTTGGGTAAAATATAACATTGTTCATTCGTGTGAATTAAAGATATTATCATATTATAAAGATATTGTACAGCATTAATAAATGCAATAACGTGGAATCTTAAGACAAAAGGAAATAATAATGATAATAATTTGACATCGGTATATATTAGTTAATACTAGTAAATTATGTTATTGTCCCCAATTAATCTGTATTGTTCTACGACACAAGTAGATACGTGAATATGTCCTCATCCATCGGAGTCTGCCATAATATCGAAGAAGCTATGCATTCGAATTTATATACAAGCTTAACACCTGGCATGTAATACACTTCTTTTTATTATTATTGACCTGTTGATGAGTTACATGATGAAGGACCTTGTTAGTGATTCATTTTTCGGATAAGTAATTTTTTATCATTGCTTTAACAGAAAATAGGAATGCCAGTAGAATTTCTATGCTAATCTATTGCACAATCTCTTTCAGCTAAAAACTTTTAATTTTATGTATAAAAGTCGTAAAATATATTTTAGCACTAAAATTTATTAATCATTTTTTTTATTGACTTTACGATATACAGTAGAGAAAATGTAGCAGTAAAATAGTTTATTAATGTGCCATATATCTAATTTAATGATATTTAAAAGTATTTACAAATAAATACATTAAAAAAGTGACACCCTGTCTAAAACACATACGAGACACAATTTGATTCACAATTATTGATTTAAATACAACGTCGAAAATAGAGAAAATTATATATTTATATTATTTATTTATTTATTTATTTATTTCAAAAATTAAAAATACAACTACAAAGTATTAAGATGGTAATCAGTCAAATAGTTTAATTTTGTACTAATCCATTAACATAAAAACTTTTAAATAATAATATTTCTTTTATTACAATCCGTAAAAAAGTATTATTAAAAACGCCATATCGTATTATGCGTTCAGAATTTGGAGAGAAAAAAAACACGTCGTATCCACCCCTACAAACCAAACTCGTAAATAAGTTTAAGTATAACACACATTTTATATTTTGAATTGTGCATTTTTAATAAACTTTCAATAAAGTATAGCTTTCGAAAATGAATAAGAAGTGTCAGAAGTGCGATGCATCTTTAATTGTATTTAATCTTTTTTGCTTCTTGATCGATTTTTTTGTTAATAAATATTGAATGAAGTTTTAATTGTACTGTTATTAAAACATAAATAAATAATGTCTTAAATATTCTACTTATCTTCCTGTTTTTTTTAGTCATAACACACACGCACATGCACTCTCAATTTTTGTTAATTTTTGAACAACACATCAATTAGCAGCACCACGAAGCCATTTGTAACAAGCAATCTCATGGCTACCTTATTTGATAGTTCGTAAAACCAGGTTTTACGATCGTGAATTTTATTAACGGTCGTAAATGTATTTTCTTTAAAAATGCACAATAATTGTGGTAAAACCTGGATTTTGCACCGTAAATTAACATTTACGAACGCAAATGCATTTCAACTTGAAAACCTGAATTTACGGTCGTAAAACCTAGTTTTACGGCGTAAATTGCACAATAATTCGTAAAACTAGGTTTTGCGATCGCGAAAGTAGGATTTACGGTGCAAAACCTGGTTTTACGATCGTAAAAGTAGGTTTTACGACCGCAAAACTAGGTTTTACGGCGTAAATGTAGGTTTCTCGAATTATTGTGCAATTTGCTTGCCATACATATTTATCAAAACAAATCACAAGTTCCTTAAAACTGGGCCAGAACAATCATTGATAGCGATTCAGAGTAACACGTGTCTGTAAATCTCTGTCCAGGTCGTTGACATTCCAGAGTGCGCGCGCTATGACGTCACATAATCCACCTAGTTCACAGTGACACACTGTTTGTTCATTTATAAATTAAGCTGATACTTTTGTACTTTTTTCTAAAAAGGAGATATACTTGTATTTAAATTGAAAATGTTTGTTTTGTTTTTGTATCCTGCAGACAGACTATTGTTTACTTTTAATATTTCAGCAGTATTACTTTTGGCGTATGTACACGGTAACGTGAACTTCTTGTGTATCGGTCAATCAGCTGTTTTCTTATAATGAGAAGACAAGTTTTAAATTTGTAAAAGAGCCGTTTTTATGGGATTATATAATAAATAAAATCTTGCATTCGTGTTTATGCAATATTGAATTTATTAAACTCGTTGAATAATGTTTAATGCAACTCGCCAAGGCTCGTTGCATAAAAAAATTATTCAACTTATTTAATAAATTCAATATTGCATAAACACTCATGCAAGATCCTCTATGTATTTTTTTTTTTGGTACAAAATTATTCTCCAGTAGTGATATGTAAATTGATTAGATTTTTGTTTCTTTCACAATAGAAGTGTACAACAACTTTTCTTACATGTATGATCATGTAATCATCCACATCATCTGTGCAGGAGTGTAATACCAAGGAGTGTAATATCATGGAGTGTAATACCAAGGAGTGTAATACCAAGGAGTGTAATATCATGGAGTGTAATACCAAGGAGTGTAATACCAAGGAGTGTAATATCATGGAGTGTAATACCAAGGAGTGTAATACCACCAAGTGTAATATCATAGAGTGTAATACAAAGGAGTGTAATATCAAAGAGTGTAATACCAAGGAGTGTAATATAATGGAGTGTAATACCAAGGAGTGTAATATCATGGAGTGTAATACCAAGAAGTGTAATACCAAGGTGTAATATCATGGAGTGTAATACCACGGAGTGTAATACCAAAGAGTGTAATATCATGGAGTGTAATACCAAGGAGTGTAATATAATGGAGTGTAATACCAAGGAGTGTAATATCATGGAGTGTAATACCAAGGAGTGTAATACCACAGAGTGTAATATCATAGAGTGTAATACCAAGGAGTGTAATACCACGGAGTGTAATACCAAGGAGTGTAATATCATGGAGTGTAATACCAAGGAGTGAAATACAAGGGAGTGTAATATCATGGAGTGTAATACCAAGGAGTGTCATATCATGGAGTGTAATACCAAGGCGTGTAATACCACAGAGTGTTATATCATGGAGTGTAATACCAAGGAGTGTAATACCACGGAGTGTAATATCATGGAGTGTAATACCAAGGAGTGTAATATCATGGAGTGTAATATAATGGAGTGAAATACCAAGGAGTGTTATACCACGGAGTGTAATACCAAGGAGTGTTATATCATGGAGTGTAATACCAAGGAGTGTAATATCATGGAGTGTAATATCATGGAGTGAAATACCACAGAGTGTAATACCAAGGAGTGTAATATCATGGAGTGTAATACCACAGAGTGTAATACCAAGGAGTGTAATATCATGGAGTGTAATACCAAGGAGTGTAATACTACAGAGTGTAATATCATGGAGTGTAATATCAAGGAGTGTAATACCAAAGAGTGTAATATCATGGAGTGTAATACCAAGGAGTGTAATATCATGGAGTGTAACACCAAGGAGTGTAATATAATGGAGTGTTATACCAAGGAGTGTAATATCATGGAGTGTAATACCAAGAAGTGTAATACCAAGGAGTGTAATATCATGGAGTGTAATACCAAAGAGTGTAATATCATGGAGTGTAATACCAAGGAGTGTAATATAATGGAGTGTAATACCAAGGAGTGTAATATCATGGAGTGTAATACCAAGGAGTGTAATACCACGGAGTGTAATACCAAGGAGTGTAATATCATGGAGTGTAATACCAAGGAGTGAAATACAAGGGAGTGTAATATCATGGAGTGTAATACCAAGGAGTGTAATACCACGGAGTGTAATATCATGGAGTGTAATACCAAGGAGTGTAATACCAAGGAGTGTTATATCATGGAGTGTAATACCAAGGAGTGTAATATCATGGAGTGTAATACCAAGGAGTGTAATACCAAGGAGTGTTATATCATGGAGTGTAATACCAAAGAGTGTAATACCAAGGAGTGTAATACCACGGAGTGTAATATCATGGAGTGTAATACCAAGGAGTTTAATATCAAGGAGTGTAATACCAAGGAGTTTAATATCAAGGAGTGTAATACCACAGAGTGTAATACCAAGAAGTTTTATATCATGGAGTGTAATACCAAGGAGTGTAATATCATGGAGTGTAATATCAAGGAGTGTAATACCAAGGAGTGTAATATCATTGAGTGTAATTCCAAGGAGTGTAATGCCACAGAGTGTAATATCATGGAGTGTAATATCAAGGAGTGTAATACCATGGAGTGTAATACCACGGAGTGTAATACCACGGAGTGTAATATCAATACGTGTAAAATAGTCAAAATCAGTTAATCACATGTAATTTTAATCATGGAGGCTATGGGATTCACCAGGTTTGACTATATATATATATATATATATATATATATATATATATATATATATATATATATAATTAAAATAGTCCTACACATGGTAGAAATTATTTAACAAAAAATAACTATCGTAAGACAAAGTTTTTGCTTATGTTTTTATCCTTCCTGAGACTTTCAAGAATTGTATGCTTGAATAGTCCCAAGAAGGATGAAAATCTTAGCAAAATCTTTTATCTTTATACAAAATTACAAATAAAAAAAAAATAAAAAAAATAAATAAAAAATAAAAAATCTCTCCACACAAACATGATAGAGGATTAAATAAATAAAGACAAACTTATAGATCTAAATAGGTACTAGAATGTCATTGTATATATATATATATAACACAAATAATTAAGATGACAAGGTTTGACTTATATGTTTTAGTCCCTGGACAGTTATCTACCTGGAAGGGTAGGATATGTCATATTTTGATTTGATAAGTGTAAAAATATATATACACAAATAAGTCACAAATATATTAATATACAACAATATATATATGGACAAATAATCTCTTATAGTTCACCTTCTTGCACTGTTTCTCTCCCCCACACGATAAATATTACTCATACTTTTCTTGTCGTGTGATTTGTTTTCACATTGCTTCTCTGTTCTTTTAAATTATCTCCCTTTTCCCCTTCATCTCAATGAACTTGTATTCTATTTTCTATTCCAAACTAGACTAGTTTCCTGAACAACAAATAACCCCCAAATTAGACTAGTTTCCTGAACAACAAATAACCCCAAAATTAGACTAGTTTCTTGACCAACAAATATCCCCCAAATTAGACTAGTTTCTTGAACAACAAATATCCCCTAAATTAGACTAGTTTCCTGAACAACAAATATCCCCCAAATAAGACTAGTTTCCTGAACAACAAATAACCCCCAAATAAGACTAGTTTCTTGACCAACAAATATCCCCCAAATTAGACTAGTTTCTTGAACAAAAAATAACCCCCAAATAAGACTAGTTTCCTGAACAACAAATATCCCCCAAATTAGACTAGTTTCCTGAACAACAAATAACCCCCAAATAAGACTAGTTTCCTGAACAACAAATAACCCCCAAATTAGACTAGTTTCTTGAACAACAAATATCCCCCAAATTAGACTAGTTTCCTAAACAAGTCCTTAGGTCTCTTATGTGGATCATGTCTTAAGATTTGTCATCATGACCTTGACCTACAAAGGGTCTCACATTGGTTTACATTTGTGCAAAGTTTCATAGAAATCTATCCAAAAATGTGGAGTTTAATAGTGGACACAATATTTGAATGGATGGAAAGACAGACAAGATAGTTCCAAACTTTGTTGACGAAGAGAAAGAAAAGAGGAAGGGGTATAAATATACAAGTATACCCTAAAACAGGAAGACGTAACCTCAGAAAAGAGGAAGGGGTATAAATATACAAGTATACCCTAAAATAGGAAGACGTAACCTCAGAAAAGAGGAAGGGGTATAAATATACAAGTATACCCTAAAACAGGAAGACGTAACCTCAGAAAAGAGGAAGGGGTATAAATATACAAGTATACCCTAAAACAGGAAGACATAACCTCAGAAAAGAGGAAGGGGTATAAATATACAAGTATACCCTAAAACAGGAAGACATAACCTCAGAAAAGAGGAAGGGGTATAAATATACAAGTATACCCTAAAACAGGAAGACGTAACCTCCGAAAAAAGGAAGGAGTATAAATATACAAGTATGTACCCTAAAATAGGAAGACATAACCTCAGAAAAGAGGAAGGAGTATAAATATACAAGTATACCCTAAAACAGGAAGACATAACCTCAGAAAAGAGGAAGGGGTATAAATATACAAGTATACCCTAAAACAGGAAGACATAACCTCAGAAAAGAGGAAGGGGTATAAATATACAAGTATACCCTAAAACAGGAAGACATAACCTCAGAAAAGAGGAAGGGGTATAAATATACAAGTATACCCTAAAACAGGAAGACGTAACCTCAGAAAAGAGGAAGGGGTATAAATATACAAGTATACCCTAAAACAGGAAAAGGTAACCAAAGAAAAGGGGAAGGGGTATAAATATACAAGTATACCCTAAAACAGGAAGACATAACCTCAGAAAAGAGGAAGGGGTATAAATATACAAGTATACCCTAAAACAGGAAGACGTAACCTCAGAAAAGAGGAAGGGGTATAAATATACAAGTATACCCTAAAACAGGAAAAGGTAACCAAAGAAAAGAGGAAGGAGTATAAATATACAAGTATACCCTAAAACAGGAAGACGTAACCTCAGAAAAGAGGAAGGGGTATAAATATACAAGTATACCCTACAACAGGAAGACATAACCTCAGAAAAGAGGAAGGGGTATAAATATACAAGTATACCCTAAAATAGGAAGACGTAACCTCAGAAAAGAGGAAGGGGTATAAATATACAAGTATACCCTAAAACAGGAAGACGTAACCTCAGAAAAGAGGAAGGGGTATAAATATACAAGTATACCCTAAAACAGGAAGACGTAACCTCAGAAAAGAGGAAGGGTTATAAATATACAAGTATACCCTAAAACAGGAAGACGTAACCTCAGAAAAGAGGAAGGGTTATAAATATACAAGTATACCCTAAAACAGGAAGACGTAACCTCAGAAAAGAGGAAGGAGTATAAATATACAAGTATACCCTAAAACAGGAAGACATAACCTCCGAAAAGAGGAAGGGGTATAAATATACAAGTATACCCTAAAACAGGAAGACGTAACCTCAGAAAAGAGGAAGGGGTTAAAATATACAAGTATACCCTAAAATAGGAAGACGTAACCTCAGAAAAGAGGAAGGGGTATAAATATACAAGTATACCCTAAAACAGGAAAATGTAACCTCAGGAAAGAGGAAGGGTTATAAATATACAAGTATACCCTAAAACAGGAAGACATAACCTCAGAAAAGAGGAAGGAGTATAAATATACAAGTATACCCTAAAACAGGAAAAGGTAACCTCAGAAAAGAGGAAGGGGTATCAATATACAAGTATACCCTAAAACAGGAAGACCTAACCTCAGAAAAGAGGAAGGGGTATCAATATACAAGTATACCTTAAAACAGGAAGATGTAACCTCAGAAAAGAGGAAGGGGTATAAATATACAAGTTTACCCTAAAACAGGAAGATGTAACCTCAGAAAAGAGGAAGGAGTATCAATATACAAGTATACCTTAAAACAGGAAGATGTAACCTCAGAAAAAAGGAAGGGGTATAAATATACAAGTATACCCTAAAACAGGAAGACGTAACCTCAGAAAAGAGGAAGGGGTATAAATATACAAGTATACCCTAAAACAGGAAGACATAACCTCAGAAAAGAGGAAGGGGTATAAATATACAAGTATACCCTAAAACAGGAAGATGTAACCTCAGAAAAAAGGAAGGAGTATAAATATATAAGTATACCCTAAAACAGGAAGATGTAACCTCAGAAAAGAGGAAGGGGTATAAATATACAAGTATACCCTAAAACAGGAAGATGTAACCTCAGAAAAGAGGAAGGAGTATAAATATATAAGTATACCCTAAAACAGGAAGATGTAACCTCAGAAAAGAGGAAGGGGTATAAATATACAAGTATACCCTAAAACAGGAAAACGTAACCTCCGAAAAAAGGAAGGGGTATAAATATACAAGTATACCCTAAAACAGGAAGATGTAACCCCATGTTAATTAATCTTAATAAATACTATACATTTGTGCAAAGTTTGATAAAAATCCATCCATAGATATGGAAGTTATGCAGTAGACTTTGATAGATAGACAGGGTGATAATTAGATACCCCCAGCCTAAAAACGTTGTCTTTTATTGAAATGTTGCAGCGACAGCCAATATTAACTTCGTTCTGTTCAAAGTGTGACTAAAAGTAGACATTAGATTTGAACAAAATCTGACTGAAAAATAGTCATTTATGGCTTTAAAAATGCTACTGAAAATGACAATTTTTCACTTGAAAATAACCATTTTCAGATTGGCTGCAAAAAGACTTGTATAAGTTGAAGGTCCTTTTTATTCTCTTTATATTCTTTCATCCTTGTCCTCACTTTTACATCATGTTTAATGCTTCTTGATACATCATGTGACCTACCATAATCACTGCACATTCCTCTTGAGCACAGGAGAAATTTTTAATTTGTTACTTCTATAAGATTAAAAGATAGGGATGCAAAATATCCATTTTCAAAATCTAAAAGAGCTTGCAATGTTCATATAGGAAATCTTTTAAACTCTAAATAAAGAATACACACAACAATAACATATGCTTCATCATATTTGATAAGTTACACTATAATCCTTGCAATGGTTCAGGGGGGAGTGGAAAAAAGTGTAGTCATGGTGTCAAGATTATTTTGCTACTATCAAAGCAGTCAGTTCTGGTATGGTAGAGAAAACTATAGCACCCAGAAAAAAACCCCACCAACCTTTGGCAAGTGAACTTACTCACTTTCTCACACTAGGAAATGCCTGAGTAGAATTTGAACCTAGACAATGAGAGGCAATGTGATCTAGAAGTTTGTGCTTTACACAACTTATTCACCCATGTCCTAGTTTAGGAGAAGACAGGGATACTTAATTTTACCTAGACAGATGGCAGTCAGAGAGACATAAAAATATTCCAAATTTTTTTCTAGTTTTACCAGTAAGTGACTTGTGAATCTAATCATTATAGGTCATTAACAATCAGATGACAATGTTTATACCAATTCTATTCTATAAAGGCGTGGATATATCTTAAAAAGCTAACAACTGTTCAGTGTTTTGGACAACATTCTGCTATCTGATCATGAACTCTCTTATGAAATACATGTCAGATAAAAATCTTGAAAAAAAAGATGTGGCCTTTTGGCCAGGTGAGCCATGTCGGTTTTTAGACTCTCTCATGAAATACATGTGAAACAGGTTACAATAAAATAATTTACCAAATATGTGGACTTTTAGCAAGGTGAGCTAGGCCTGTTTTAAACAATCTTATTGAATACATATGAAACAGGTTATGTTAAAAGGTTTCACCAAATGATGTGGCCTACTGACCAGGTGAGCTAGTTCAATTTTATCTTACCTTTATGAGTGTTATCTTGTATTTCTTTCTGTAAAGACAACACACTTGTTAGTTTTATTTCTCGTCTTTTTGGATGTTTTGTTGATGGAGAAGTAATGCTTGTAAATCTACAATGAAAGATACTGATGATCAAGAATTTTAAACTGATTTTTTTTATAGGAAATGCAGTTTAGAACAAGTGGTCAGCGTAGCTCATATGTGTATGTAGTCTATCAAAATCCTGTAATGAACAAAACACTGGATTATAAAAATTAATCAATAACTTACTTGTTTTACATCAATGTTTTCAACATTGAATGCCGATGCTAATACAAACAACAGGACTGTGATAAATATCTCTGTACATTCCTAAGGTCATAAGTATGATGGCTGGTACTCCACAAACTTACTTTGCCACAGTATTATATTGATAATCTTACAGGGTGTCACTTTACCCAATCCAGAACCTGGGACATCCCACTCTCCAGGGTGTCACTTTACCCAATCCAGAACCTGGGACATCCCACTCTCCAGGGTGTCACTTTACCCAATCCAGAACCTGGGACATCCCACTCTCCAGGGTGTCACTTTACCCAATCCAGAACCTGGGACATCCCACTCTCCAGGGTGTCACTTTACCCAATCCAGAACCTGGGACATCCCACTCTACAGGGTGTCACTTTACCCAATCCAGAACCTGGGACATCCCACTCTCCAGGGTGTCACTTTACCCAATCCAGAACCTGGGACATCCCACTCTACAGGGTGTCACTTTACCCAATCCAGAACCTGGGACATCCCACTCTCCAGGGTGTCACTTTACCCAATCCAGAATCTGGGACATCCCACTCTCCAGGGTGTCACTTTACCCAATCCAGAACCTGGGACATCCCACTTTAAAGGGTGTCACTTTACCCCAATCCAGAACCTGGGACATCCCACTTTAAAGGGTGTCACTTTACCCCAATCCAGAACCTGGGACATCCCACTCTCCAGGGTGTCACTTTACCCAATGCAGAACCTGGGACATCCCACTCTACAGGGTGTCACTTTACCCAATCCAGAACCTGGGACATCCCACTCTCCAGGGTGTCACTTTACCCAATCCAGAACCTGGGACATCCCACTCTACAGGGTGTCACTTTACCCAATCCAGAACCTGGGACATCCCACTCTCCAGGGTGTCACTTTACCCAATCCAGAATCTGGGACATCCCACTCTCCAGGGTGTCACTTTACCCAATCCAGAACCTGGGACATCCCACTTAAAAGGGTGTCACTTTACCCCAATCCAGAACCTGGGACATCCCATTTTAAAGGGTGTCACTTTACCCCAATCCAGAACCTGGGACATCCCACTCTCCAGGGTGTCACTTTACCCAATGCAGAACCTGGGACATCAAACTCTCCAGGGTGTCACTTTACCCAATCCAGAACCTGGGACATCCCACTCTCCAGGGTGTCACTTTACCCAATCCAGAACCTGGAACACCAAACTCTCCAGGGTGTCACTTTACCCAATCCAGAACCTGGAACATCAAACTCTCCAGGGTGTCACTTTACCCAATCCAGAACCTGGGACATCCCACTCTCCAGGGTGTCACTTTACCCAATCCAGAACCTGGGACATCCCACTCTCCAGGGTGTCACTTTACCCAATCCAGAACCTGGGACATCCCACTCTCCAGGGTGTCACTTTACCCAATCCAGAATCTGGGACATCCCACTCTCCAGGGTGTCACTTAACCCAATCCAGAACCTGGGACATCCCACTCTCCAGGGTGTCACTTAACCCAATCCAGAACCTGGGACATCCCACTCTCCAGGGTGTCACTTTACCCAATCCAGAACCTGGGACATCCCACTCTACAGGGTGTCACTTTACCCAATCCAGAACCTGGGACATCCCACTCTCCAGGGTGTCACTTTACCCAATCCAGAATCTGGGACATCCCACTCTCCAGGGTGTCACTTTACCCAATCCAGAACCTGGGACATCCCACTCTCCAGGGTGTCACTTTACCCAATCCAGAACCTGGGACATCCCACTCTCCAGGGTGTCACTTTACCCAATTTAGAATCTGGGACATCCCACTCTCCAGGGTGTCACTTAACCCCATCCAGAACCTGGGACATCCCACTGTCCAGGGTGTGACTTAACCCAATCCAGAATCTGGGACATCCCACTTCCCGGGGTGTCACTTTACCCAATCCAGAACCTGGGACATCAAACTCTCCAGGGTGTCACTTTACCCAATCAGAACCTGGGACATCCCACTTTAAAGGGTGTCACTTTACCCAATCCAGAACCTGGAACATCAAACTCTCCAGGGTGTCACTTTACCCAATCCAGAACCTGGGACATCCCACTCTCCAGGGTGTCACTTTACCCAATCCAGAACCTGGGACATCCCACTCTCCAGGGTGTTACTTTACCCAATCCAGAATCTGGGACATCCCACTCTCCAGGATGTCACTTAACCCAATCCAGAACCTGGGACATCCCATTTCCCAGGGTGTCACTTTACCTAATCCAGAACCTGGGACATCCCACTCTCCAGGGTGTCACTTTACCCAATCCAGAACCTGGGACATCCCACTCTCCAAGGTGTCACTTAACCCAATCCAGAACCAGGGGCATCCCACTCTCCAGGGTATTACTTTACCCAATCCAGAACCTGGGACATCCCACTCTCCAGGGTGTCACGTAACCCAATCCAGAACCTGGGACATCCCACTCTCCAGGGTGTCACTTTACCCAATGCAGAACCTGGGACATCCCACTTTAAAGGGTGTCACTTAACCCAATCCAGAACCTGGGACATCCCACTCTCCAGGGTGTCACTTTACCCCAATCCACTAAAGTGGTCATTATATAGTACAGAGTTAGATTAGTCAAGCTTGATTAAATTCTTATGTTTTAAATACTGGAACCATGGACAAAACAAAAATAATGAGGGGTAACAACATAAGCTTTTATAATCAATCATTCTTTTCAATATGTTATACATCAAATTCTCAAGTAACATTGATAAAAAAAAATAATTTCTCAAAAATTTGTTTCAATAATGGGTAAACTTAATGCAGTTAAATGTATAACAAGATAATTCTACTCACTGATTGGCTGCATCAGATAAAAATCAAAGCACCGGAGGTGCCGTACAAACAGAGAGCATGGAAACGCAAGAGGCTTTGAAAGTGAGTGTAGGTAGCAGTACAATCTGCCTTATCCCATTCCATTCCTATGCGATCAAGGTTGTAAAACACCATATGGAAAGGGAGTAAGAATTCATGACTGGAAAAGTGTCCATTATATTTTTTTGTATTAGTGTTGGCAAAATACCACATTCAGAAGAGTCTGTGCTGAAGCAAGGTCCTTTCACATTTCAAGAATTTCTCCAAGAAAAGACAAAAACGTTCATACGTCCTTTTTTTTATTAATTACACAAACAGAAAGATGTTTTTATGGTGTCATCGATCATTATATTTCTCAATAACGACAAAACAACCGCAAATGATGGTTGCAAAAAACTGTTTATATACAAAATACAGGCCACCTACCGAGGATTTACCCTAAAGCTTTCCATGTAAACTTCTATAGTACATCTTGCACAATCGACAGTAACTCGTGAAATCTCTCAGCTATAGCTTTTTTTCCGGTAGATTTCACAATGCTGCTCTCAAAATCGTGTATATCATTTTTACGCTACGTCGACAAAATTAAAATGTAAACATGTCTACATCAGATATAGGTCAGGGTTAGGGTTGTTATTGTTGGGGCTTCGAGGAGGGGATGGGAAGGGAAACGAATGAAAACAAATATATTCCTATAAACATGACATTTGCTATCGTGCATGTAAGACATGATTTCTTTACAGCACTTTCCGCATCATTTACTTTTACTTATAGGCTCAAACTTCGGGTAATGTTCAAAAAATATTGCTGTATTTACTGTGGTTCACTCTTCTCGCCACAACGCACGCTACCAAGAAATGACACGTGATATCATTCATCCAATCAAAAGAGGCCGTTTAAATTATGGGATATCCGCGAAAATGTTGCGAAAATAGGTCTTTGTTTACATAAACTGTTCATGTATTCTTCCGCTGCGCCACATTGTATCCTTTCCACCAAAAGTTTCTCCACAGAATCCATGTATAAATTTTATTTTCAATACCACATACATTCATCATTGTGCGGTTACCCTCAGCACGTACTTATCACCCGCAAACTACCTTACTATATTCCACATACATTGCGCAAGGATTTGACAGCGGTGACATAGCCCGTCCGATTTAAAAAAAATGCTTGAGATTCCTCTCTGTTCGTAAAAAAAAATTTCTCAAAAATTTGTTTCAATAATGGGTAAACTTAATGCAGTTAAATGTATAACAAGATCTACTCACTGATTGGCTGCATCGGTATTTTTATCAACATCCATTGGTTCTGAATTTTGTTCTTTGTTCTGATTGGTTGTTTTTCTGAGAAAAGCATCCAATTTCTGTTCTTTACTATCTGTTCTGACCAATTGGTGAGCATACACTTTATCTTAGATAAAAAAAAATATACTATAACTGAAACAGACATGAATGGTAGGAGAAATATTCAAAATTAAATGAGTGGTGTGGAGAAATATTTTATGCCCTATATAAAAATAATTTATTTTTATTGCTAATGCGAGTTGTGGAATAGTGTTGGAAAGTAGAGTACTTATAAAACCACAGGCTTTGGCAAGCATTGACATCATATATATATATGAACTCCAACAGAACAGAGAAACCTCTCGTTGTTGTATTATTATTGACAATTATACAAAAATTTACATCTTTGTATTGATATACATCTCACCATTAATGAACATTATGGCTCTGTGGTACTTTAGGATTCAACCTACATTTTCAGCCAATGAAATAGCCTGAAATGATAGTCATAAAAAACTCTTAACTTGTCAAGAATTCTCTTAATGGAAATTTTTATGAGACATTTCATTGGACGAAGCGTTGTGTATTCAGCTGTCAATCAAGAGAAAATAACATTCATTGACAGCGTGACTGAATTCAATCTGCTCGCTACGGTAGCTCCACCCACTCCTAACCATTTAGAAAACACTTAATATGATCTAACTTATACATAAAGCTCATAAAGTCAGTTATGGGTTCAAACCTTACAAGGTTTGTGATGTTGTTAAACGTTGCATCAGCAAATTTTGTGTGACAAAACAAATGATATGAACCTATTTTCACACCTGAGAAGTGATTTGATGTCAAGATCTCCTAACTTGACCCCAACCCCAACCCCCCCCCCCCCCCAAAAAAAAAAAACAAAAAAGATAAGAAAAGGAAGAAGAAGAAGAAGAAGAAGAAGAAGAAGAAGAAGAAGAAGAAGAAGAAAAGAAGTCTTCTATAATAATGTATTTCTGAACTTTTTGTTGTTTTGAAGCAGTTACATTAATGTTCGTCTTTAAAATAAAAGACACATTACTGTATGTATCATAATTCATAAACCAGTTAAAAAATACACCACGGATTTAACAAATAGTTACGTTTCCAACTTGGATGACTCTGTTTAAATAATCGGGTATGAATTCATTTCTTAACGTCTGATTTTGATTTTAAATTCTTAAAATCAATAAAATTGTCATAATCAAAAATAGATATAAAGACCATAAAATAGCAAATGTTCACTTCGGGAATGGAATTTTACTGTTTTTATCACTAAGTG
This sequence comes from Tegillarca granosa, assembly GCA_029721355.1. Taxonomy (NCBI): domain Eukaryota; kingdom Metazoa; phylum Mollusca; class Bivalvia; order Arcoida; family Arcidae; genus Tegillarca; species Tegillarca granosa. The sequence goes on from CM056608.1 coordinate 1,075,408, forward strand.
AATATCTGATAATTTAATGTCAACAAAAAACTTTAAAGCAACAATCCCAATGGAATATATTGTAACAAAACAAAATCCTAAGAAATTTTTGCTTAATTATTCTTTTAAAAAATAACAAAACCAGCAACATTTTAGACTCCATAACTATTATTCACAAAATCCAGTAGAAATACAAAAATGAGCAATATTCTCAATGCAATAAATATTTAGCATAGTTTCATAAACCATTTATCCTAATGATACCTGTAGATGAAGAGGCAGATGGTTTCCGAGATCCGTCTTCCTCAGATAATGAGACTGTTGCCCCTGGCAGGAGAGCCTGAAATTAAATATAAGTATAGCAGGATAGCAAGACTCATTATTTTTGTATTTTCTTGAAGAATAAAAAAAACCCCTATTACTACCTATTGCTTTTTACCTTACGGGCTTCCTATACTTACAAAGACACTTTTTTTTCCATCCTGAGTTCTGTGTTATAATTGTAACATGATCTGTGTTGTTTTAAGTAATTCCATTTCAGGATCACAGACTTCTGATTTGTGGGTAATGTGTGGCTTTTGTGTGCCATGTTAAAATGTGTCTATATTCAATATCAGTAAAACTAATGTAAACTCAAAACTTGTTCTAACCAAATAAACAAATGGTTGGTTGGTTGTAATGTTTGTGTATTACTGAGATGTGTAAGTGTATATCTGAGCCTTGTAATCTCCCCTCCTTCCCAATTCCAGGTCAAATCATCCTTACACTGGGTGAATCAATTAATAATCTGTTCTCCTAATGCCAAGAACTAGTTGAGGAAGCAGTATCTCAAATGTTAAAGTTTTATATATGATCCAACAGGAGTTTGAACCCATGACCTGCTCTAAACCACTATGTCACTGACGCAGTCAAAACTTAGTCTTATGTATGACCCAACAGGGGTTTGAATCCATGACCTGCTCTCAACCACTGTGACACTAAGGCAGTCAAAACTATAGTCTATGACCAAACAGGGGTTTGAACCCATGACCTGCTCTAAACCACTGAGCCAATGAGGCGGTCAAAACTATAGTCTTATGTATGACCCAACAGGGGTTTGAACCCATGACCTGCTCTCAACCACTGTGACACCAAGGCAGTCAAAACTATAGTCTTATGACCAAACAGGGGTTTGAACCCATGACCTGCTCCAAACCACTGAGCCATTGAGGTGGTCAAAAGCTATAGTATAGTAGGTATTTATTTGATTTAGACAGGTTTCGCTGTATCATTAATGGTTACTTTGACCGAGACAAGAGGCCCAGTTGAGAGTCGTCTTAAGTCCACACTTACAGAACACAGTTCCCAGGTACTCCACTCGAACAGATCCTGACGTGAGCAAGTTTGTCAGTTCTCTAGTCAAAGGTGGGTGATTTTTCTCTAGGTACTCTAGTTGTTTATCATCAAAAAACAAATGTACAAGTTGCCAGTAACATGGGGATTTCCAGTAGTAATAATCAAAGCAGCAACTGATATCTTAATAATAAAAATTTCCAATAAAAAAAATTCAAGTAAAAAGAAGAAAAATAATAAAGTTTCCACTTGAACTATAAAGTATTTCTTATAGAATATAAATCAACATTACCAAACCCTACCTACATATTTATGTTTGTTATATAAATTATTAGTCATCTGGAGAAATAACTATTTTAAGTCAAAATGTCAATCAGATTATAGCATGTGTTATACATTAAATGTTTATCTCTGGTTGGTTGGTTAAAATTTTGTTTCAATATTGAATCAGCTATTGATGATGAGAACAAATTTATCACTTTCTAGGAAATATTTGATTTGATTTGATGGGGTTTTACTTTTACATTTTAACTTGTAAAAAATATTTCAATTATATTGAGAAGTTACAAGCTATAGGTGAAGTGACAGAAATTTTTATCTTTGCAGTGTGGGGCAATGTGAAGGGAAGGTTCTATAACATGTCATGCCTGCTGTGACATCAGTTAAGGTCTCACCTGAAGGACCCTTTCTATGGAATAATAATCATAATATAATAATAACTTTAAAAAACTGTACATGAGTATTTCTGAGATGTCCAAGTGTGTTCCTGGTCTATCTTCACATTCAGAGCGACTTTCTGTTAAGTCACTTGCTCACATAGTATGCAGCCAAGCATAGCACTCACCAAACTACATTATCCAGGCATCAGGTGAGCAGTCTGTATTCCTGTCTACTTAATGCCAATCACCAGGCAAGGAAGCAGTATGTAACTATGTAAAGTTGTATAAATGACCAGCAAGGGGTCAAACTTCCTGACTTCCTGTTCAGTAGTATGCAGCCAAGCATAGAACACACAAAGTTACATTATCCAGGCCAGGCACCAGGAGAAGCAGTCTGTAACTATGAAAATCGTATAAATGACCAGCAAGGGTTCAAACCTATGACTTCCTGTTCAGTAGTATGCAGCCAAGCATAGCACTCACAAAGTTACATTATCCAGGCCAGGCACCAGGAGAAGCAGTCTGTAACTATGAAAATCGTATAAATGACCAGCAAGGGTTCAAACCTATGACTTCCTGTTCAGTAGTATGCAGCCAAGCATAGCACTCACAAAGTTACATTATCCAGGCCAGGCACCAGGAGAAGCAGTCTGTAACTATGTAAAATCGTATAAATGACCAGCAAGGGTTCAAACCTATGACTTCCTGCTCAGTAGTATGCAGCCAAGCATAGAACACACAAAGTTACATTATCCAGGCCAGGCACCAGGAGAAGCAGTCTGTAACTATGTAAAATCGTATAAATGACCAGCGAGGGTTCAAACCTATGACTTCCTGCTCAGTAGTATGCAGACAAGCATAACACAAAGTTACATTATCCAGGCACCGGGTGAAGCAGTCTGTACTCCTGTCTTCTTAATGCCCATCACCAGGCAAGGAAGCAGAATGTAACTATGTAAAGTTATATGAATGACAAGAAAGGGTTCAAACCCATGACCTACTGGTCTCGAGGCAAACTCTGTACCACAGAGCCATATTCTTTTTTTTAACTTTTGGAATATCAGGATTAAAAGCATATTTACCTGTGTATAATATGTTCTTGATGTGTTTGATCCCAAAAGTTTAGCCTCAATAGTTTTCTGAACACTTTCAATGATGGCGTCTTCGTGTAAAAAATGAACCTCATGTTTTGTAGGATGAACATTCACATCTATATTCTGTGGTGATATTTCTAAGCTACAAGAACAACAATATATGATTATAATAATAATAATAATATACATATATATATATATATATATATATATATATATATATATATATATATACAGTGGAACTTCGATAAATCAAACTTCGATATCTCGAATACCACGTATAACTCAAAGTCTTTTTTTGTCCCAGCCTGTTTCCTTCATAGTCTTTATTAGAAAAACTTCGATAACTCAAACTTCTATAATTCAAATACCCCCGATAACTCAAAGTAAAGTTTTGGTCCGTAATTTAAAAATCTATAAAAAATTAACTTCAAAAACTCGAGTTTTTCTAACAATGCATGATCAATGTCCCTTTAAATAAAACGATCAGAGAAATCACAGGAATTATAAATAAGTAGGCTATTGTTATATTAGAGAAGTGAATAGAGTAGTTCTGGTTATCTACCATAATAATTAGTATCAATTAGCGGATTAATATTAAGTACTGTTACGGACAATTAGGTGTAATAGGTAGGCTAATCTAGTCTGCCGCTTTCGATAACAGTTCAACTTTTGACATAATTTCAGTGCTTTGTAATAATATTAACTAATTGTTCATATTTTTAAACAAATGTAATAATTAAGTTTTGCTTACATACATGTACATATATCTGTTTTCCGATCCTGTTTTTCGTATACATCGTGATTTTAAAATAAAAGAACAAGTTTTACATGCTTTTGCCGTTGACAATTCTTTAATACATTGATTATTAATTTTTTTATTTTATTTCGAAAGTATTTGTAAGTATTTAGTTTTTTCCCTATTTCATTACATTTGACCACTAACTGTTAACAACATCAGTGATTTTGCTATGGTTTCTAAAAACTACCTTCTACCCTTCAGATTGGGAAAATTTGGACCCTTTTTATGTCACATATTATGCTCAGAAGTTTTAAATTTGTTGCAAAGATCTTATATTGTGACAATATCTAACATTTTTTTGTCTGTCAGAACAGTTTTGGACAACTAGATTTAACTTAAACTATTTGATTGTGTTTCATTTTGGGGAATTTTAGTTGTCAAATTGGGAAATTTTAGTCTTATTTCTCAAGGGGAAACTACCTTTATTCGGTAGTAATTTTAGATAAACAAAACCACTGAACATCAAAGATTTCTGAAGTTGAAAACATATAACAAGATGATGTCATCCTTCAACTTCAATAACTGAACATCCCAATAACTTGAAGTCATCACCGAAGTCTCGTGCACTTTGAGTTATCAAAGTTCTACTGTATATATATATATATATATATATATATATATATATATAGTAAAATTTCGCTAACTCAAACTTCAATATCTCAAATACCATATAACTCAGAGTCGTTATTTTGTCTAGACCAGTTTTCTGTATAAACTATATTAGGTCAACTTCAATAACTTCTATATTCAAGTGCCCTTGATAACTCATAATAAAACTTTGGTCTGTAGTTTAAAAATCTATTAAAAATTAACTACAAAAACTCGAATTTGTTTCTAAGAAGGTGTGATCAATGTTCCCTTTAAATAAAATGATCAGAGAAATCACATGTATGAGAAATATCAGTAAGGCCACACTTATAGTATAGAAGTAAACTGAGTAAATCTAGTTATCTACCATATTAATTAGTATCACCAGATTTATATCCAGTACCATCACGGACAATTAAGTGTAACAGGTACGCTAATCCCCTACTCTAATTACAGAAGCCAAGTAATATGCCACTGCCGATAAAAGTACAATTTTCAACTTAATTTTCCCAAGCTTAATCTAAACATCTGTATCTGTGGTACTCACAACTGCATTAATAACTTAAAACTTCATGCAATGCTTTGTAATTTCATTATCTATCTGTTCATATTTTCTTGTGAATGTAATAAATAAGCTTTGCTGATAAACATGAACATGTATCTGTTTTCTGATCATGATTGTAAAATTAGAGAACAAGTTTTGCACGCTTTACCTGTCGATATCAATTCTTTATCACATTATTTATTATTATTTGTTTTCAAAGTATCTATTAGTATTTAATGTTTTTCTCTATTGCATTATATTTGTAAGGGTAACTGTTTACAACATCAACAATTTCTGTAGTGGAGAACATATATTAAGGTGACATCATCTTTAACTTCAATAACTCGAACACCCTGATAACTTGAAGTCACCTCCGAAACCCCGTGCAATTGAGTGTGAGAGAGAGAGAGTATTCACATTTTTCTTATTCACATATATATTGTACAAAAAGTCTTGTTAAATAGTGAAATGAAACTTTTTTATCACAATAAACTGACTAAGATGTATTAAATCAATGAGTACATCAATCAAACTTAGTCCCCAATTATTCAAAAACTCTTAAATATAGATGTACATATTTAATTTCATTTAGTTGATCCTAAAATTTAATAAAAGTCTAATTAAAAATGGAGAGTTGAGTTGAGTAATGGTGTCCCAGTCAAGAATATTTCACTTATACCGAGACATCATCAGCTATAGGCAAAAGTGCAGAAATTTTACCTGTGCATTGCACTGATGGCATTATACAACAGAATTCTTTATCATGCCATGCCTACCATAACATGGGACCTCGTTTATTTTGAGTTCCCATCCGAAAGAACCGTGACTTTCATTTTGTAATGCCAAGTGCTTGGCGAAAGAACAGTCACTACCCACTCTTATGTCTTGGGTCAGACCTGGTCAGGATTATTGAAAAATGGAAAAGAAAATTTTAAGAAATAACATATTTAATAAGTAACTATAATAACTTTTTAATTATTGTTTCCTTAACAACTTAAATTTAGCAAATTTTGGAATCTTGTGTAAAAATTCATGACAAAGCTATATACAGATGTTATATGCTTAAAATGATCTTCACAAGATGTCTTAAACAATGGTATATCTTAAAAACTTATAAAATTATCAAGATTTTAAATTTGCCAGATTTAAGTTAAGGAAAATCATTGTTAATTAATGATTTGTGTAACTGGGAACATAATATTTTTTTTTAATAAGTGACTTTTTTTTCTTCTCAAATTGGGGCCTTTGTGCCTCTCACGGAAGGACAAAGGCAGGACTGGTATAATTAAAATAAATGGTTTACAAAATGATACAAAATATTTTTATCGCATTGAGAGTATTGCTAATTTTTGTATTTCTGCTGGATGTTGTGAATAATAGTTTTGGAGTCTTAATATTGCAGGGTTTTTTTTATTTAACAAGAGGCCCATGGGCCTGAATGCTATCCTGAGGATATGTCCAAAACTGTTTGCAAAGTGCAATTGACAACATATTAAGTACAGAAACTTTAAAAGTTTTCTCAAGTTTAGAACTGCCACAAAACTTAATCAGAAATATCCAGTCACATTTCATTTATAAGTAGCTAATATGTATGAAGCAACTACTACAATGAATATTTTTATTAACCATTAACCAATTTCAGTAAACTTATGCAGTTGTGACCTTGACCTTTAATAATATGACCCTGAACCATATATCAAAATGATTGTCTTATCAATACCTACAATATTCTAATATACATGCCTATGCATAAAGTTAATAGTTTTCAAGATAGTTCACATTTTAAGTCTTCTTACACAGCTGTGACCTTGACCTTTGAACATATGAACTTGAGCCATATATCAAAATAATTTTAATGTCAATGCCTACAATATTCTAATATACATGGCAATACAAAAAGTTAAAGTTTTCGAGATAATTAGCAATATGTCTTCTTTTGCAGCTGTGACCTTGACCTTTTAACATATGACCTTGAACCATAATCAAAATCATCAATGTAGCATTACCTACAATATTCTAATATACATGCCTATACAAAAAGTTAATAGTTTTCAAGATATAGTGACAAATATAGAATTTTTAGCAATTTCCCCATTTTGAGCCCCAAGGCAAACTGAAACTAGATGACCTAAGAATGTTATAAATGAAATACATGTAACTAAGGTATATCTCTTGTACATTTAGAGGAAGAAGATTTTTTAAGTTTTTCACTATTTTCCCCTATGAGGCCCCAAGAGGACATAACTCCCTTCATTTGTGCAAATCTGAAAGGGATTCACCCATGCATGATGGTTACCAAGTTTCATTAAATTTGGCCAAGTGGTATTGGAGGAGAAGATTAAAATGTAACAAGCATTCTGAGAGTATTGCAAAACAATACATAGTCCCCTACTGGTCGCATATTTCACTAATCCCAAAGTTTTAGGTAAAATGTACCTTATTATATGGTACGAAGATTTATAGTTATAAATTATACATGTTGTTCAAGATGGCAGATGGAAACGAAACATAAACTTGATCTGTAACTCATCATGGTAGAGACACATACAAAACATAAGTTCCATTTCTGCAAGTGTGTAGAAAAAAAAGTGCGGAAAACTAAATTTCTGTGAATTTTCAAAGATCAAAGGGCCATAACTCCGGTAAAAATTAGCAGATGGAAACTAAACATAAACTTGATCTGTAACTCATCATGGTAGACTCATATACCAAAAATCAGTTCATTATCTAAAAGCAATTTTAAAAAAAAGAGCGGAATACTGAAATTCCAGTAAATTTTCAAAGTTCAAAGGGCCATAACTCCGGTAAAAATTTGCAGACAAGAATAAACTGATAACTTGATCTGCAACTCATCATGGTAGAGTCACATACAAAACATTTCTGCAAGCGTGTACAGGGATTTTTCGGGCCACTCACAGGGTCCGGTAAAGGGACCCATTCCCAATGCCAAAAAGCATACATTTTTCCCAATTTTGTAGGTAAAAATTCCCAAATGATCCTGCTTTGAGAAACTTAAGAAAAAGTGGAAAAACTATATTTTTGGTGTAGCTTGTATATCTTTATAATAACCTGTATTTATGCACATTTTGATTTATACTGAATGAGGATCTGGTAGAATGGGAGCAACTTATGAAACAACTTTTTCAGATGTTTGTATTGAAGCCAGTCTATGAAGATATTGTGTTAATGTCTGAGTGATTTGGTACAAATGATTGACTACCAGCATGTATCAAAATAGTAAATATTCGAGGCAAAATATTTGATGTGCTGACAATGTGAAAATTTTTAAAGTTTAATGGAAAAATTTTCCCAAAATGTCGATTTTGTCAATGATTTTCCCAATTTCATCCCAAGGTCCCTTTCCCAAAATGGCCAGAAAAATCCCTGGTGTAGAAAAAAAGAGCAGAAAACTAAAAATTCTGTGAATTTTCAAAGATCAAAGGGCCATAACTCCAGTAAAAATTAGCAAATGGAAACGAAACCTCAACTTGATCTGTAACTCATCATGGTAGACTCATATACTAAAAATTAGATCAATATCTAAAACCATTTAGAAAAAAAGAGCGGAAAACTGAAATTTCTGTGAATTTTCAAAGTTCAAAGGGCCATAACTCCCATAAAAATTTGCAGACAAGAATGAACCAATAACTTGATCTGTAACTCATCATGGTCGAGTCACATACAAAACATTAGTTCCATTTCTGCAAGCGTGTAGAAAAAAAGTGCAGAAAACTAAAATTTTTGTGAATTTTCAAAGATCAAAGGGCCATAACTCCGGTAAAAATTAGCAGATGGAAACGAAACATAAGCTTGATCTGTAACTCATCATGATTAACTCATATACCAAAAATAAGTTCATTATCTAAAACCATTTAGAAAAAAAGAGCAGAAAACTGAAATTTCAGTGAATTTTGAAAGTTCAAAGGGCCATAACTCATGTAAAAATTTGCCTACCAGAATGAAACCCTAACTTGATCTGCAACTCATCATGGTAGAGTCACATACAAAACATTAATTCCATTTCTGCAAGCGTGTAGAAAAAAATGTGCGGAAAACTAAAATTTCTGTGAATTTTCAAAGATCAAAGGGCCATAACTCCGATTAAAATTAGCAAATGGAAACGAAACATAAGCTTGATCTGTAACTCATCATGGTAGACTCATATACCAATAATCAGTTCATTATCTAAAAGCGTGTTGAAAAAAAGTGCAGAAAACTAAAATTTCTGTGAATTTTCAAAGATCAAAGGGCCATAACTCCAGTAAAAATTAGCAGATGGAAACGAAACTTGAACTTGATCTGTAACTCATCATGGTAGACTCATATACCAAAAATCAGTTCATTATCTTAAAGCATATAGAAAAAAGTGTGGAAAACTGAGGTGTGACAGATGGACGGATGGACGGACGTAAGGGCGGACGGACGTACAGACAGACAGACAGAGTGCAAACCTATAGTCCCCTTCGGCTTTCGCCGGTAGGGGACTAAAAAGTTTACACACATGGATGAAGATGGATAGCAATAGCTATCTGAGCTTTCAGCACAGGTGAGCTACAAAAATTTAAGCAAAACTTTTTTAGGATTTTGTTTTGATAAAATAAATTCCATCGAGGTCGTTGCTTTAAAGTTTTTTGTTTCCATTTAATATCTGATATTCACTAAATGATAATAGTTTATTTTAAAGACTAAAAGCAGGAGTTAGTCTGAATATATTTTTAACCAAAGAGAAATTAATTTTAAAAAAAATCCTGAAACATTCAGGACAACCTTATGGATATATCAGCAATTTTATTGACAAATGGCAAAAGTATTTTATAATAACATATACTACCAATATGAGTTGCTTCATTACAGGAAAACCTACACCAATACATGTACCATGTATGTATTTATTGGGGATTTGATTTGACAAGCTCACAATTTTTCTGTATTAGTTATTGCTGTAAAATAATATGTCAATAAAAATTTTCTTTTCTTTTTTACAAGATACACAATGACCCTAATTTTCCAAAATGGCAGTCTAAAGAAATTTTCATCCAGCATAGTATTTTTTCAGTTACAATATCCCCATGAATAATAATACAGTAAAAACCCATGTAATTTACGCACTTTTTTTTGTAAAAATTAAATTAAAGATTTGGGGGGTGCGTAAATTACACGAGTAGATTATTTTCATGATTTTTAAAAAAAAAATTTTCCATGCTGACATTTGTACTAGAAGTTGGCCTATTTCATTTTAAAATACGATTTTACGGAAAAAATTTGAAGAATAAAAAAAAGATGTGTGTGTGTAAAATGGTATTTTATGCTTACTTTCTTGGTACAAATTTTAGATATAATGAAATAAATGGTTAACTACAGTTTGGAAGTCTTACGTGCACTGAGCTGGCTATAATGTGCTTTGATTGCATTTTCCACCAATCGTGAAGGAACACCATTGACATACATGGTGAGACAGATAATCTTGACTGGATATGTGTTTTGAGATGGATAATCTTGGCTTAAAGAAACTTATGAGATTCAAATTTAGCGGGAAGGTGTGAGAGGGGAGGATAGGCGGAAATGCATAACTTAGGTCAAGAAGACGATCTCGACCAATCAAAATTCTGTTTACCAACAGGGTAAGGTCGGTTCCTTCCCTCTGCCGGTTGAGTAAAGTGTCATACTAGCTAATTAAACTGAATTCACAACACGCATGAGTGTGAGTAGTTGTCTGCTTTATTGATAATTCTTCCTGTGATTGTGATTTTGGAAACATACAACAATACGCTAATGACCTGTTACAACGTATAACCTACTTTGTTTGCAAACCGAAAAAAAAATGTGACAGCCGTAATTTTTTCTAATGAAAAGTAATAAAATCTTATCTGAGTTAATTAAAACAGGTAAAATACACCAAACTGAAACAAAACACTTAAATATAAGAAAACCACTTGCTCGGATCATATAGAAAATCGGCGATTCTGGAAATTTTTGAGTGCGAATTTTACATGAGTTAAAGCTTTTTTAAATAAATTTTAGCTTGAAAACCACCTGCGTAAATTACACGGGTGCGTAAATTACATGGGTTTTTACGGTAAGTCTACAATAATTGGATTGAAATGATTAGCCTGACTGGTTTAGGTAAAAGCTACAAAAAAACATTCTATACTCTTTTACTACTACATCTTAATAACATTTTTTTTTTTTTTAAAAAAAAAAAATTTATTTTATTTTATTTAAACAAAAAAAATAATTTTTTTTTGGCTTTCCAATATTCTATCAACATCAAAAGACATGATATTATCACTAAGATCAGTAAGACTGTGAATTTTCCACTATTACATTCAGGAAATGCAGTCGTTTTTTTCAAGAGGAACAGTGTCTGTATAATCCCCAGAGGGACCAGACACTCTTTGGCAGATGTGAAAACATTTAGATAAGGTTACTGAGTTTGTTTTTAAGAGATGCATTTAAGCAACAATTACTTGGATAACCAGAGCATACAATTTCAACAACAGATAAAAACGATAAATGATTAAACACGATTTAATCAATGAGGATTTACAAAGAGCAGTTGAAAATATTGATGCAGAAAATTCACCTGCTGTTTTAAAATTTTATATGATGATATAAATTATATCTTCTGTTGACTTTGGAGCTGTAAGAAGCTGATTACAGAGAATTTGTAACAAAATTCTGAAAGAATGTTCCATGTCTCGAGGCAAGATCACAAAACACCTCTAATGATCAGGAAAACAAAAAGATTATATGAGACTTTTACAGAAGAATATAGGGCAATTTTAACTCGATACTTAAATGAGGATGAAACCATAAAGTTAAAAATAATTCAACAAAGTAATAAAAAATTTAATGAATTTAAACATATAAAAAATCTAATAAAAAAAATTAGATAAAGATTAATTTCTATCAAGATAACATGGTATTAACAAGCTAGCCACTGGCAGATAATAAACAAGTAATGGCTTCTTCCACAATATCATTGATTAAAATATTACCACATTAAACTTAAAATTAAGAAACCCAAAAAAAATCCAGGTCCCAGTTAATCATTCCTTAACTAAGATTTGTTAACTTAAATAAAGCATTAGAACTACATGATTAACAAGCTGCTAACCATTAAAAAACACATGACTCAACCTGTTGCTGACTTCTATTAAAACCACATAACTTAATTAGTTCCTTACCACTGGAACCACTTGAATCAACTAGTTAAACCACATGGCTCACCAGCTGCTGACAATTAGAAACAGTTGATTCAACCAGCTCCTGATCATTAGATCAACATGACTCAACCATTTGCTGACCATTAAAACCACATTTAACCAGTTGCTGACAATAAGTACCACATGACTCAACCAGTTCCTGACCATTATAATTATGACTCAACCAGTTGCTGACTGTTAGAATCACAGGCCTCCACAAATTCCTCCTGAAAATTAGAACCATGTGATTCAACCAGTTCCTGACCATTAGAACGACATGGCTCAACCAGTTGCTGACCATGAGAACCACATGAAACATCCAGTCACTGACCATTTGAACCAAGTGACTCAACCAGTTGCTACATTAAACCCACGACTCAACCAGTTGCTAACTATAAGAAGCACATGACTGAACCAGTTGCTGCATTGGAACCACGTGACTCAACCAGGTGCTGGCCATTAGAACCATTTGGCCCAACCAGTTCCTGACCATTAGAAACAAGTGACTCAACCAGCTGCTGCATTAAACCCACATGACTCAACCAGTTGATGATCTGACTACTAATCCACACTCACAAAAAAGATTCTCTTTTACAAAAAGAGCATTTATCATTTGTTTGTATACCGATTTTCTTCAAAAATGAATTATTCCCAATATTTTTTTATTAATTCTATATTGAAACCATTGGAGAGATGTATTACGTGTGATGTAAAAAGGGAGGTAATAAATATTTCTTATTTCTTTTAATTCTAAGTTGAATGTATTCGCCCATTTGCTTTCACTTATCGTATTTCTATTGTCAATTAAGGATAAATACATATCTTTTGCACCTTTTTATGATTTTAAAATTGCCTTTAACTGTAATGGTATAAATGAGGCTGGTTGGAAATCGAATGAATTAAGTATTTTTAGCTCTGATAAAGCATCTTTAATAGATTCTAAAACACTGTTATATTCCAGAAAGTTGGTTTTTACATCAAATATTCTTATAAACTCCTCATATGAATAGAATAATACATTTGTTTATAGTAGGTCTGAAACGAAAAATACTTTTTTTACAATCCACCTATCAAATAGATATGACTTGTTTCCTATTTTAAAAAACGGATTATTCCAAATACAGCTTGTGAAAATATCTGACCATATTTTCGGTTTTTCTTTTTTATTAAATTCATTTAAACCAAGAAATGCATTAAAACAAAGTGACTCAACCAGTTGCTCCATTTGAACAACATGGCTCAACCAGTTGCTGACCATTAGAACAATTTTGCCATACCAGTTCCTGAACAATGGAACCGCCTAATTCAACCAGTTGTTGACCATAAGTACCAGTTGTTGACTGAACCAGTTGTTGACTATAAGAACACATGACTGAACCAGTTGCTGCATTGGAACCATATGACTCAACCAGAAATTGACCATTAGAACCATTTGGCCCAACCAGTTCCTGAACATAAGAACCACTTGTAATAAATAAAAGAAATATATAGGCATTTACAATTTTTTTTTATTTTACTGTCCAACTTAATACCATGTGTCCAACATCTGATAAAAAACAAACTAATAATTTTGCGTTTACAGGCTTTTTACTAATATGGGTATCATTTACTGTGTAACTGGAAATAAATTCCTCGAAAAAATCTGATAATCATTATCAAAACTGGTTCTAGCTTTATTAGGAAACTTTATTAGCAAAAAAGAAAAGGTTCTGAAAATATGGGGGTGTCCAACTACTATCACTTTACCATAACGGACTGAGGAATTTCCTGTTATTGATGTAAAAAATAATTTGTCGAAATTTAGACAAATGGTTTTAATTACTTTGCAGAGATTCATTACATCAGGGCACAAGCTGATGGCAATATTACATCAGGGCACAAGCTGATGGCAATATAAAATCAAAGTCCTGAAAGTACTGAAATTCGCAAAAGACAAAAGACAAATAAAATGTTTGATTGAATGTGAGTTTTGTGCCCTATTCAAGATTATGTCATGTACAGTTGACAGCCTTTGTAGGTGTTGTGGTATATATGTTTACTTTGCAGTGCAATGAAAAACAGCAGTGAGGCATGTTGTGTGCAATGTCAATTGGCTATAATACTAATCTCCTCATTTAATGATCAAATACAAGTCTGCAGATCAAGTAACATAAATTATTTAAATAATCAGAAACCATGCATCTCCAAATAATCATTTCATAAAGAGTGTAGTATAATATGGGCATATCATAATCCATGTTACAATATTAATAAACAGTCATATCATTTCATAACCCAAGTGGCATAAATATACCATTCCATAAACTATGTGTTGAAAAAGACTATTTCATGAACAATGTGGCATTACATGACCATTTCAAAAATCATGTGTCAATTAATGACTACATCATAAACCATTGGGTATTAATTGACCATATCATAAACCATGTGACACTAAATGACCATATCATTAACCACGTGACACTAAATGACCATTTCATAAACCATATGACTGTAACTGACCATATCATACACCATACGACACAAAATGACCATATCATAAACCAAGTGACTTAAAATAACCATTTCATAAACAATGTACACTAAATGACCATATCATAAACCATGTGACGCTAAATGACCATTTCATAAACAATGTACACTAAATGACCATATCATAAACCATCTGACACTAAATGACCATATCATAAACCATGTGACACTAAATTACCATTTCATAAACCATCTGACTGTATCTGATCATATCATACACTATGTGGCACAAAATGGCCATATCATAAACCATGTGACTTAAAATGACCATTTCATAAACCATGAACACTAAATGACCATATCATAAACCATGCGACAACTCATGGCCATATTAAAATAATCATATAAACCATGTGACTAGAAACCACTATATCATTATCAATGTTATAAACTCAAATTAATCATATCAAAAATCATGTGGCAATAAATGGCAATATCATAAACCATCTGACTGTAACTGACCATATCATACACCATGTGGCACAAAATAGCCATATCATAAACCATGTGACTTAAAATGACCATATCTAGCATGTGAGAAAAATGATTATATCATATATGTTATGGCACTATTTGACCATATCATAAATCATTGTACTCAAAATGACTATATTACTCATGTGACTCAAAAAGAACATAGTTTTGACAATGTGAATCAAAATGATAATTAAAAACCATGTTATATACAATGGCCATATAATTCATCATGTGACTCAAAATTACTAAATCATAAGCCATATGGCCCAAAATAATCATATTAAAACAATGCGACTAAATTGACAAGATAAAAAACCATGTGTGGCAAAAAAGACCATATCATAAAACATGTGACTAAACCTGACCATATCATAAACTGTATCTTAAAATGGCCATAAAATAAACCATGTGACTTAAAATGACCACATCATAAACTGGGTGACTCAAAATGGCCATATCATGAAACATGTCACACAAAATGATCATATTATAACTCATGTGACTTGGTCATATCATCAAAGATGTGGCACTAAATGACCATATCATAATGCATGTACATGTAGCACTAAATAACCATATAATAAACTGTTTGACTCAAATATGTCATATTATAACACATGTGGTACTAAATGACCATATTTAAAACCACATGTCACTAACTGACAAAAATATAAACCATATAAACCATGTTGCACTTAATGACCATATAATAAACAGGGTAACTCAGAATAGCCATACCATGAACCGTGTAACACAAAATGAACATATTATAAACCATGTTTCATTGATTGACCATACCATTAACCATGCTGCTTTAAATGACCATATCATAATCCATGTGGCACTAAATGACCATATTGTAAACCACATGACTCAAAAATATCATATCATAAACCATGTGGCATAAATGACCATATTATAAACCACTATTACACTAAATGACAATTATATAAACCATGATGCACTAAATGGCCATATAATAAACAGGGTAACTCAGAATAGCCATACCATGAACCATGTAACACAAAATGATCATATTATAAACCATGTGACTCTAAATGACCATATCATAAACCATGTTTCATTGATTGACCATATCATTAACCATGCTGCTTTAAATGACCATATCATAAACCATGTGGCACTAAATGACCATATTGTAAACCACATGACTCAAAAATATCATATCATAAACCATGTGGCATAAATGACCATATTATAAACCACTATTACACTAAATGACAATTATATAAACCATGTTGCACTAAATGGCCATATCATAATTCATGTGACACTCAAAGACCATATCATAACCATTTACACTAAATAACCAAATCATAAACCAAATGACACTAAATGACAATAATATAAACCTCTTAATGACCATATAAATGATGTGACTCAAATATGTCATATGATAAACCATGTTTCACTGAATGACCATATCATAAACCATGTTGCACTAACTGACCTTACTGTAAACCACATGACACTAAATGACAATAATATAAACCTCTTAATGACCATATAAATGATGTGACTCAAATATGTCATATGATAAACCATGTTTCACTGAATGACCATATCATAAACCATGTGGCACTAACTGACCTTACTGTAAATCACATGACACTAAATGACAATAATATAAACCCTATGACACTACATGACAATAATATAAACTATGTTGCGCTAAATGACCACATCATTACCCCTGAAGCACTAAATGACTTTATCATAAATTGTGTGACTCAAAACGGCAATATCAAAATCATGTGACTCAAAATGACCATATAGTACAAACTATGTTTTAGTTTATGGCCATATCATAAACCATGTGGCACTAAATGACCATATCATAAACCATGTTACACTAAATGACCACATAAATAATCACGAGGCCATAAATAATTATATCATACACCATCTTGCACTTAATGATCATATCATAAACTATGTGACACTAAATGACCATATCATTAACCACATGACACTAATGACAATAATGTAAACAATGTTACATGAAATGACAACAACCTAAACCATGTTGCACTAGATGACCACATCATTACCCGTGCGACACTAAATGGCCATATCACAAACTGTGTGACTCAAAATAGCCATATTATAATCATGTGACTCAAAATGACAAACTGGGCACAAACCATGTTATACTTATACCATGTGGCACTAAATGACCATATCATAAACCATGTGGCAATAAATGGCCATCTCATAACCCCCATCACATTAAATGACAATAATATAAACCATGTGGCACTAAAGGACCATATCATAAACCATGTAGCACTAAATGACCATATCATAAACCAAATGACACTTAATTAATATATCAGAAACTACATGACATTAAATGACAATATAAACCATGTTGCACTAAATGACCATATCACTAACCACATGACATTAAATGAAAATAATATAAACCATGTTGCACTAAATGACCACATCATTACCCATGTGGCACTAAATGATCATATCATAAACTTTGTGACTCAAAATGGCCATATCATAATTACATGACAAAATGACCATATAGCACAAACCATGTTTCACTAAATGACTAAATGACCATATCATAAACCATGTGGCACTAGATGGCTATACCATTAACTATGCAACTCCAATAAACAAATCATAAATCTTATGCAACATAAAACAAGAGGCCCAATGGTTGGATGGATGGATGGATGGCAGAGTGCCTATCCATAACAAAAAGCTCACATGAGCAATTTTCAGATTCAGATTTAAGACTTTACAGATTTGACCACAGGCACTTGTTTCTTTCTATTATTGGGGCGAATAGTTGGCCTATACTCTAGAGTATAGGCCAACTATTTGCCCCAATAATAGAAAGAAACAAGTGCCTGTGGATTTGACACATTAATGAAAATATTTTTAAAAAAAATTGTAAAAGTCAACTGCAAATAATTTTAAAAAATTTGTTCAATTAGTTTAAATTATGTCACATAACAGTGATTTTGTAAAACAAAACAAAATATTTCAAGGTTTTAGCTATATCTACATATCAGACAGTATCGCATGTATTTCAAAAACAATAATTACACTAAAAAGTAAAATTCATAAAATCTCTTCCATGCACCATTGTAAGTCATAAAATTCAGAAATTAAAAAAAAAAAAAAAGAAAAAAAAAGTGGCCTCATTGGGATTTGAACCCTCGACCCTTGGGTTGCTAGATTTGAAAATGAAAAAGGTCGAAAAAAGCGACTTGTATTTTACAGAATTTTAGAAAATTGTCAAACATATGTTTCTTCACATAAGAAAATGATGTTTGGAAAAAGAATTCACCTAAATTTATTCATTATTGTAATTTTGGTAAAAAAGTACTATTTACAATGTATTAAAAATAAACGCAAAAACGCATAACCTAATTTTTCACAAAAATTATTGAAATTCACAAACTTAGTATATGAGATGCTTTAGATGCCAAATATCACTTCAGATTTTATCTCAGTGAAGTGGTTTTGGAGAAGAAGATTTTTTTAGGTTTTCAACTATGTAGGTCAATGTGAACTACATTTGGTAGCTATGGCAACCAAAAACAAAAATCTGAAAGGCAATGTTCTATAGATGCTTTTGACCAAGTTTGAACAAAATGTGACCAGAAGTTTCTGAGAAGAAGTCGTTTGAAGCAATTGTTGACAGATGGACGGATGGATGGACAACGGAGGGTCTGCCTCTATTGATAGTAATAGCTCACATGAGCACTTTGTGCTCAGGTGAGCTAAAAATGAACGTATAATTTAGCGCCACTTTTTACCCATCTAGATCTAGAGTAAAAGTATTTATGTTGGACGATATTTCACTGCATGTAAACAAATATGACAACCAGCAAATTGATGGCGTTAGAATGTTAAGTCATTTAATTTCATCGTATTTACTTCATTTGAAAACAAGTTACAATATTGACACTTGATCTTATCTCCCTGTTAATCATAATAAAACAAGTGACGATGTTTTTATTTGACTGAAAACGTGTGAAATTTTTACAGTAGTTGTTTAACAGATATGGTTAGATTACATGGATATCTTTAGAACAAGTTATAAACTCACTGTAGGATATTTGTATACATAAAACTCAATTCTGTGAAGTCAAGCTTTTGCGTGTGACACTGACATATGACAGGAACCTATTTTAAGATGCCTAATAAAACATAAGACAGGTCTATTTGTACACTCATGTCGAAAACCGGAAGTCAACAGATCGCTGTTTACATGGATTTCATGCTTTACTTCCTAACCGTTTGTTAAGAAACATATTATTTAAACCTCATATTTATAAGCTTAAGCAGGGGCACCGCGTGACGTCATCAAAATAAAGTCCGTCTTTTGATACAGGAAAATGCCACGTTTTCTTTCGATTCTCCAATTCATTTCTGACTAAATCAATTTCAATCAATGGACACTCGCGATTTATCATGAAAATTTCATGACTTTTTTTTTTTCAAGTCTGACCCTGCAGCATTCATTTTTTCCTTTTCTTTGAAACACTTCCATCTCTGCCTGGTGGAAGTCTTTAAAGAAGAAAATTAAGACTGATTCAATGACACACACTCTGTATTTTCTGTAATTCAGAAAAGGCCAGAAGAACATTGATTTTTTAATTAGTATAGCCAGTCCAAACACACAAGTGGTTTTAGTACATATTTAGTTCTCTAAGCTTAATATTGTTTACTTAGATCCTTAATGGCTTAAGGTCATTTTCCGTCGCAATTATCCATTAAAATGAAAAACCTAAAACTTAATAGTGGAGTGGATCAGAGTAATGGAGTTTTATGCTGTCAAGATTCTTTCACTTATATCAAGACAGTCAGTTCTTGAATGGTGGAGGAAACATTGTATCTTTAACAAGCAAATTAGTTACTATCTCACACTAGCTACTATCTCACACTAGTTACTATCTCACACTAAAACACTCTACCTTTATCAAGCAAACTAGTTACAATCTCACACTAGTTACTATCTCACACTAAAACACTGTACCTTTATCAAGCAAACTAGTTACAATCTCACACTAGTAACTATCTCACACTGGTTACTATCTCACACTAAAACACTGTACCTTTATCAAGCAAACTAGTAACAATCTCACACTAGTTACTATCTCACACTAGTTACTATCTCACACTAAAATACTGTACCTTTAACAAGCAAACTAGTAACAATCTCACACTAGTTACTATCTCAAACTAGTTACTATCTCACACTAGTTACTATCTCACAATAAAACACTGTACTTTTAACAAGCAAACTAGTTACAATCTCACACTAAAACACTGTACCTTTAACAAGCAAACTAGTTACTATCTCACACTAGTTACTATTTCACACTAGTTACTAGTTACTATCTCACACTAGTTACTATCTCACACTAAAACACTCAACCTTTATCAAGCAAACTAATTACAATCTTACACTAGTAACTAACTTACACTAGTTACAATCTCACACTAGTTACTATCTCACACTAGTTACAATTTCACACTAGTTACTATCTCACACTAAAACACTGTACCTTTAACAAGCAAACTAGTTACAATCTCACACTAGTTACTATCTCACACTAGCATTTGGCAGACTGAAATTTGGACCCAAGAATTGGAAGTGCTTGACCACTCAACCATGAAGAATTTTCTAAAAAAGAAACTCCATGAGTCTGATAGGCTCACCTGACAGGATCACATAATAAACAAGTGGACCAATGAGTCTAAAAGACTCACCTGATAAGATAAAATAATAAACAAAAGGCTGAAAGGCTCACACAATTAACAAGAGACCCAATGAGTCTTAAAGCATCACCTGATATGAGATCACACAATAAATAAGAGACCCAATGAGTCTTATAGCATCACCTGATAAGATCACACAATAAACAAGAGACCCAATGAGTCTGATAGGCTCACACAATAAACAAGAGACCCAATGAGTCTGATAGGCTTAAACAATAAACAAGAAACCCAATGAGTCTTATAGCATCACCTGATAAGATCACACAATAAACAAGAGACCCAATGAGTCTGATAGGCTCACACAATAAACAAGAGACCCAATGAGTCTGATAGGCTTAAACAATAAACAAGAGACCCAATGAGTCTTATAGCATCACCTGATAAGATCACACAATAAACAAGAGACCCAATGAGTCTGGTAAGGCTCACACAATAAACAAGAGACCCAATGAGTCTGATAGGCTCACACAATAAACAAGAGGCCCAATGAGTCTTATAGCATCACCTGATAAGATCATATAATAAGCAAGAGGCCCGCCGGGCTGTAGATTTGCCATGGAATCCATGGAATTTCCATGGATTTTTTGTACACAAAAGGTGTGGAGCATTGGGACTGTATGTACATGGAAATTCCATGGACATGTACGTGAAAATTCTATGGACAATGTATGTGGCAAATCCATGGACATTTTGGAGTATTGGAACCATATGTACATGAAAATTCCATGGACATGTATGTGGAAATTCTATGGACAATGTATGCAAACCCATGGATATTTTGGAGTATTGGAACTGTATCTATGTGGAAATTCAATGGAAATATATGTGGAAATTCCATGGACATGTACGTGGAAATTCAATGTGTATGTGACAAATCTGTGGATATGTATGTGGCAAATCCATGGTCGATGTACATGGAAATTCCATGTACACGTCTATGGAAATTCCACTGAAAATCCATGTACATTGTACATGGAAAATAAGTGTCAAATTTTTAAATAGTGATCCATCCAGATGAAGTAATTCTAGACAGCATCAAGAAAAAAGATGTCTACTCTGTGAGTCAGCATATTTTACTGAAATTATGAAATGACATATTTGGTTGACTTTTTATTGCCTATGACTGTTTTAATAATTATTAAACAAAAACAAATCAATTCTTTAGCACCTCACCAATGTATTTCATTCATTATATTTTCATGTTGATACAGATCTTTAAAAGATTGCTCACTCTTAATGACAATTAATATATCATTTTTTATTTTAATTTTTTATCTGAGTTAAACTTTATAACAAAAAAAGTTGCCTGTATCATTTATGTTAGTTACATGATAAGTGAAGTTAATAAAACTTACATGGTACTTTCCATACTTTAAAAGACAGCTAAATAATTCCCAAGAGGAACTTTCAATGGTTTGCTTATAATTTCACTAGATTCCATTTTCTCAAAAAGCTTTCCTTTGTAAAATATCCAGTAACTTTGCAACAAAATATAAGATTTTATGTCCTTCTTAGTCTTGTATAATCTAAATCTGAAATGTCTTAAAAATGCTGGTCATACTAGGCAGCCATCTTTTTTTCTTGTTTTTGATTAGTTGTACCTCCTCATTGTATGGACAGAGCACTTGAATTGCTGACCTTGACACTTGAGAAAAATGCCATGGAAATCCATGGAATTTCCATGTACAGAGTTTGTTGGCAATGCTGAGTCTGAAACTTTGTATATTTTGTTATACTTTCATTGACAGACAAAAATTTGCCACAAAAATCCATGCACATGTCCACAGAAATTCCATGGAAAATGTGTACAAGTCCATGGTCAAAAAGATGGCAAATTTATTTTTCCATGGACATGTACACACTTTCCTTTAATTTTTGTTGCATTTCCATGGAAATCCATGGATTTTACACAGACATGGACCTATGTCCATGGAATTTCTACAGCTGGGCAATGAGTCTGAAAGGCTCACACAATAACAAGAGACCCAATGAGTCTGATAGGCTCACACAATAAACAAGAGACCCAATGAGTCTGAAAGGCTCACACAATAAACAAGAAGCCCAGTGAGTCTGAAAAGCTCACATAATAAAGAAGAGGCCTAATGAGTCTGATAGGCTCACACAATAAACAACAGGCCCAATGAGTCTGATAGGCTCACACAACAAGAGGCCCATGGGCCTTAACGCTCACCTGAGGAAATATCCAAAAATATACAAAGAACTTAAATACAAAAAGTTCACAAAATTCCTCAAGTTTGGAAAATCCTGCAATAATTAATCAGAAATGTCTAGTCTCATTTCATTTATAATAGCTCATATGCAGCATTTAACTATAGTACAATAGATAATTTCCAAATAATTAACCATATATGGTTATGCA
Organism: Tegillarca granosa; assembly: GCA_029721355.1. Classification (NCBI taxonomy): domain Eukaryota; kingdom Metazoa; phylum Mollusca; class Bivalvia; order Arcoida; family Arcidae; genus Tegillarca; species Tegillarca granosa. The sequence continues at coordinate 1,098,772 of CM056608.1, forward strand.
GCCATGATTTTGACCTTTGAACATGTGAACTTGAACCTTATATCAAAATGGTCTTTATATCAATATGTACAATATTCTAATAAACATGCTTGTACAAAATGTTTATAGTTTTCAAGATAATTAACAATTTAAGTCTTCTTTTGCAACTGTGACCTTGACCTTTCAACATATGACCTTGTACCATATATCAAAATGATTGTTGTCGCAATACCTACAATATTCTAATATATATTCCTATACAAAAAGTTAATAGTTTTCAAGATAATTAGCAATTTAAGTCTTCTTTTGCAGCTGTGACCTTGACCTTTCCACATATGACCTTGTACCGTATATTAAAATGATCATTGTTGCAATACCTACAATATTCTAATATACATGCCTATACAAAAAGTCAATAGTTTTCAAGATAATTAGCAATTTAAGTCTTCTTTTGCAGCTGTGACCTTGACCTTTCAACATATGACCTTGTACCGTATATTAAAATGATCATTGTTGCAATACCTACAATATTCTAATATACATGCCTATACAAAAAGTCAATAGTTTTCAAGATAATTAGCAATTTAAGTCTTCTTTTGCAGCTGTGACCTTGACCTTTCAACATATGACCTTGTACCATATATCTAAATGATCGTCATGTCAATACCTACTATATTCTAACATACATGCCTATACAAAAAGCTTAAAGTTTTCAAGCTATTACACAATTTTAGTATTCATAAGCCAAAAATAAAATTTCAGGGGCAACAACTCATACATGGATTATCATATAGTTACGAAACTTGGTACCTTTTTAAATTTTGTCATGGGGAACATTTTAACAATGTTTTGAATTCATATATCTCTTAAAATTTGCAAGAAAATTGCCTAAAACTGCATAAATCACAAATTAGGTCATGACCTTGATTTGTGACCTTGACCCTAATTTAAAGGTCATTTCAAGCAAAAGTCAAAACTGAAAACCCCATGTCAATATCTGTTCAAATAGTCAAGTTATAACAATTTTGAGCCATTTTACAAAATTTTTAAAAATAAACGCAAAAACCCGTCACCCATTTTTAGACCAAATTTCACGAAATGAACAAACTATAGGCTTAAGACCCTAGAGAAGCCAAATATCACATCAGATTTTTTCTCTCATCATTGGTTTTAGAGAAGAAGATTTTTTAAGATTTTAGACCCCTAGGTCACCTTGACCTAGTTTTGGTAGCCATGGCAATGCCATGAACAAATCTGAATTGCACCGGCCCATATATGCTTCTGACCAAGTATCATTGAAATCTGTCCAGCAGTTTTGGAGGAGAAGTCAAAAATAGGTGCTAACGACGCACGCACATACACACGCCGCGCCATGCCATAAGCTCACATGACCTTTTGGTGAATGTGAAGATAGACCATGAACACAGTTGCACATCTCACAAATACTCATATACAGTTTTTTAAAGTTATTATTATGATTCCCCACCCAAAGGTGAGCTTATAAACAAGAGGCCTAATGAGTCTGAAAGGCTCACACAATAAACAAGAGGCCCAATGATTCTGAAAGGCTCACACAATAAACAAGAGGCCCAATGAGTCTGAAAGGCTCACACAATAAATAAGAGGCCCAATGAGTCTGATAGGCTCACATAATAAACAAGAGGCCCAATGAGTCTGATAGGCTCACACAATAAACAAAAGGCCGAATGAGTCTGAAAGGCTCACACAATAAACAAGAGGTTTAATGAGTCTGATAGGCTCACACAATAAACAAGAGGCCTAATGAGTCTAATAGGCTCACACAATAAACAAGAGGCCCAATGAGTCTGATAGGCTCACACAATAAACAAGAGGCCCAATGAGTCTGAAAGGCTCATACAATAAACAAGAGGCCCAATGAGTCTGAAAGGCTAACACAATAAACAGAGGTCCAATGAGTCTGAAAGGCTGACCTGATAGGATCATATAATAATTACTTGCTTTTTTTCCAAATAAAATTTACTTTATTGTATAAAACCAAATGTTTTATCAAATAAATTAATTTCTGTAAACCACTTTATATTAGCACAAAGAAATTTCAGAGATTTTAAAATATCAAATGTATTAGTGCAGTTGTATTTTAGTGCCAGTAATGATCTAATTTTGGACCCCAAAATTTACACCTGTACCCTACTATTTAATATATAGTAATTAAGCTTCCTGTATATAGATACTATGAATATTTGTATATATGAAAACAGGTGATGAGCAATATATTAATAAAGTCATCAAGCCATACATTTACTCAATGTTTTTTTATATATATGCAGACATATTTATCAAAATGTGGCGGTCTGCTGAGAGAAAAACTTGAGAATCCCAGTTGTTTCCGACAACACCAATGTCAGGTTCAATTAAATCTTCATAAACCTAATTTCTTTCTTTTCCTTTTTGTCCTACCAGATTTAGCTATTTCAAAGAAGCAGATTTTAAAAGAATTGGCTTAAAATAACACCTCATTTGCAAAAATTGTGAAATTTGGCCAACAAAAACTTTGCCAGAAAAACCTATAGTATTCCATGTGCTTAAAAGGCTACACATCATCTTTCTATATATCACATTAAAAGAAAAAGTCCATAAGTGAATTTGTTATTTTGTGATTTTGCTACTTAAGTATTGGCAGCCATCTTAAATACAGGATGTAATCAACTAAGATTTTTTGGTACACATTTGGTTCAATTTTGTCTAGAAATTTCAGGAGGAAAAGATTTGGCAAAGGGAATGTCAAAACTAAAAAGCCTATAGTCATCATATCTTTATATAGTCAGGTTACACCAATCTCAAGCCATGTACAAAATCAAATGTACCGTATATTCTCGTGTATAGGTCGCCCCAGTAGATAAGTCGCACCCCCCACTTTGGGACTTCTGATCCAGCATTTTCTTAATGTCGCATAGATAAGTCGCAGCAAGAAAATTAGAATTTCCAGATTGCATCATTTTCCAATTACAGACATCTACATTATATCTGTTCTGTTTTTAAATAAATTCAACAAAACTACATTTTGGAAAAATCCGTTATGTGTTTATTGGATTATCAATCATCTGTTGAAGACAGGAACCTTGATACTCCAAACATGTTGCCCTTTACGTAAGTGTGGTTTTTGTAATTTCTAGATTGTTATTAAAAGTAAACGAAAAGAATAAAATATTGTACAGAATATTTACCTCCTCCTTGATTACTGTACTTACCGAAACCTTGATGACTTTCTTTTTATTTCTTATCTAATTATTTATTATAACTTTATATTTTTAAAACATCAATAAACTACAAAAATTTCAATTCGCGTTTCTTGTATGTTATGAATCTGTAAAATATAACTCTGCACTACACAAAACTTTATACAAAGATGGCGGACATGACGATCGTGTGTGGCCTTTTTCTCAAGAATTTCAACCTCTTAGTTGTGAACCGTCGTGTAAGACGACCCCCCTTCTCAAAAAATAAATTTTAAGGTAAAATAAACCGTCTTATATGCGGAAATTTACGGTAACTTCTTAATCAACAGCTACTTTGTTACACGTGACATCTCGGAAAAAAATACATGCCTTCATTACTTCTAGTTACCGTATATTTAATTGAATTTATTGCCAATCTCTACTTCTGAAACGCCTCCAGAAATCGAGTCACATTTTCAAAATATTTTAATGACCGCTAGATAAGTCGCATCAAGTTTTCAAAGGTTTAAATTTTGTATAAAAGTTGCGACTTATCTACGGAGATATACGGTAATCATCTCATTCAGACCATTCTTGAGCTCAGTGAAAGAATCTTGACTGCGACACAAAACCCCATTAATGGTGTGTTGGCCAAATGGTTATGGCATCAGACTTCAAACTGATTAAGTAATTTGAATCCTGTTAAATGCAAGTGAGAAAGGTTTTCCTTTTTGCAGGCACTTACTTTTTGGCTTTGAACCAGTATAACAGTGTGACAATGCTAGTGAGTGTAATAGCATTCTAAATATTACCGTAAATTTGCACTAGTACAATGCAGATCAGAAACACTTGCACTCTTATGCACTTTTTGAATTTATGTCATGATTAATCCTCAAGATTAATAAAATTAAATTAAATTATCTTGTCAATAAAAACTGAAAAATTGCTGATGTGACATAAAACAATATTCAACCAACCACGCACTGAACCCAACAAATATCCTTCTTTGGTGTAAACTGTACTGAAATATTGTTTAAGTCTCATAACATGGGAGCAATAGACCAACTCATGTTGATTTTTTTCCTCTTTTATTTTTTCTAAGATTCTTAATTCCTGCTCAAAGTGTTACTGGAACAGTATAATCTCAAGTAGTCTAGGATTTCATAACAATTAGCATTTACTTATCTAAGAATCTTTCATCTAAAGTATCTAACTTGTCAATCACATAAAAAAACACATAAAATACAGCTATTGTCACTAACCAGTAAATAGTGGCTATTTTTAGGTGTGTGTGTGTGTGTGTGTGTGTGTGTGTGTGTGTGTACAACACACAGTATTAATGAAGTTGCCAAAGTAGCCAGTCTCATGCTCCATTAAAGTGAAGTTATTAAACAATGGTGATTTACACTGCATTCAAGATTCTCTCACATAAAATAAAGCTGTCAATTTTGCAATGGTGAAAGAAACTACAGTGATTTTTTTGGTTTTAATTTGGGCCCAAAATTGGGCCCCATTCCCAATTGGAAAAAGACTAGAAATTTTTCCCAATCATACTGCAAATTTTATTTTTCAGTATCTGGATCAGTGACTAAAAATATTTACAAATAAACTTACCCCTTTGCTATCTCGAACAAAGTAAAGAACAATTATTAACGTGAATGTGTTTTAATTGATGATAAACTGTGATAATCAGTATGCCAATACATTACTAAGGGCAATAATTATTTTAAACATATTCATGATCAAGATTTACAAACTGCCGGAAGTCAAATAGAAAACGGGAACAACAGCATTGCTGCATAAAAATGTGAGCAACAGCATTGCTGCAAAAAAATGTCTCACAACAGGAAGTTTTATCGCAAAAAAACTCCCTAAAAAAGATGAAAAAAGCAGTTCAATTAGAAATGTTTTGCCAGAAGCCCCACAAAAAGAAAACAATTGAACAAGTGGACCAAATTTCGATAGTGTCAACGTAACTTACATAGGTGAAAAAAAAAAAATCAAAAGTGAAAGTAAAAGTAGTGTTTTATGATGCCAAAAAAATCTTAACTTTTTATCTTGAAAGAGACAAAAATCACATTATAATTTTAAATGTGATTTGTATTTCAGTATAATTTATTATTTCTAACACATCATTGTTAATTTTTTTTTATTTTTTTATTTATTTTTTTTTTTTTTGGGAGGGGGGTTTTTGCAACATAAAAATTTTCCAATTTAAAATGACGCGAAAATTCCCAGAAGCACAGTTTGTGTTTATAGGTACAGTTTGTGTTCATAAGACTTAGTACAGTTTGTGTTTATAAGTACAGTACAGTTTGTGTTTATAAGTGCAGTACAGTTTGTGTTTATAAGTACAGTACAGTTTGTGTTCATAAGTACAGTACAGTTTGTGTTTATAAGTACAGTACAGTTCGTGTTTATAAGTACAGTTTGTGTTCATAAGACTAAGTACAGTTTGTGTTTATAAGTACAGTACAGTTTGTGTTTAAAAGTGCAGTATATATTGTGTTTTAATTACAGTAAAGTTTGTGTTTATAAGTAAAGCTTGTGTTTATAGGTACAGTTTGTGTTTATAAGTACAGTACAGTTTGTGTTTATAAGTACAGTACAGTTTGTGTTTATAAGTACAGTTCAGTTTGTGTTTATAAGTACAGTTTGTGTTTATAAGTACAGTTTGTGTTCATAAGTATAGTTTGTGTTTATAAGTAAAGTTTGTGTTTATAAGTACAGTACAGTTTGTGTTTATAAGTAAGTACAGTTTGTGTTTATAAGTACAGTACATTTTGTGTTTTTAAGTACAGTACAGTTTGTGTTTATAAGTACAGTACAGTTTGTGTTTATAAGTGCAGTATATATTGTGTTTATAAGTACAGTACAGTTTGTGTTTATAAGTACAGTACAGATTGTGTTTATAAGTACAGTACAGTCTGTGTTCATAAGTACAGTACGGATTGTGTTTATAAGTACAGTTTGTGTTTATAAGTACAGTTTGTGTTTATAAGTACAGTACAGATTGTGTTTATAAGTACAGTACAGTTTGTGTTTATAAGTACAGTACAGTTTGTGTTTATAAGTGCAGTACAGTTCGTGTTTATAAGTACAGTTTGTGTTCATAAGACTTAGTACAGTTTGTGTTTATAAGTACAGTACAGTTTGTGTTTAAAAGTGCAGTATATATTGTGTTTTAATTACAGTAAAGTTTGTGTTTATAAGTAAAGCTTGTGTTTATAGGTACAGTTTGTGTTTATAAGTACAGTACAGTTTGTGTTTATAAGTACAGTACAGTTTGTGTTTATAAGTACAGTACAGTTTGTGTTTATAAGTACAGTTTGTGTTTATAAGTACAGTTTGTGTTCATAAGTATAGTTTGTGTTTATAAGTAAAGTTTGTGTTTATAAGTACAGTACAGTTTGTGTTTATAAGTAAGTACAGTTTGTGTTTATAAGTACAGTACATTTTGTGTTTTTAAGTACAGTACAGTTTGTGTTTATAAGTACAGTACAGTTTGTGTTTATAAGTGCAGTATATATTGTGTTTATAAGTACAGTACAGTTTGTGTTTATAAGTACAGTACAGATTGTGTTTATAAGTACAGTACAGTCTGTGTTCATAAGTACAGTACGGATTGTGTTTATAAGTACAGTTTGTGTTTATAAGTACAGTTTGTGTTTATAAGTACAGTACAGATTGTGTTTATAAGTACAGTACAGTTTGTGTTTATAAGTACAGTACAGATTGTGTTTATAAGTACAGTACAGTCTGTGTTCATAAGTACAGTACGGATTGTGTTTATAAGTACAGTTTGTGTTTATAAGTACAGTTTGTGTTTATAAGTACAGTACAGATTGTGTTTATAAGTACAGTACAGTTTGTGTTTATAAGTACAGTACAGATTGTGTTTATAAGTACAGTACAGTCTGTGTTCATAAGTACAGTACGGATTGTGTTTATAAGTACAGTTTGTGTTTATAAGTACAGTTTGTGTTTATAAGTACAGTACAGATTGTGTTTATAAGTACAGTACAGTTTGTGTTTATAAGTACAGTACAGTTTGTGTTTATAGGTACAGTTTGTGTTTATAAGTACAGTACAGTTTGTGTTTATAAGTACAGTACAGATTGTGTTTATAAGTACAGTACAGTCTGTGTTCATAAGTACAGTACGGATTGTGTTTATAAGTACAGTTTGTGTTTATAAGTACAGTTTGTGTTTATAAGTACAGTACAGATTGTGTTTATAAGTACAGTACAGTTTGTGTTTATAAGTACAGTACAGATTGTGTTTATAAGTACAGTACAGTCTGTGTTCATAAGTACAGTACGGATTGTGTTTATAAGTACAGTTTGTGTTTATAAGTACAGTTTGTGTTTATAAGTACAGTACAGATTGTGTTATAAGTACAGTACAGTTTGTGTTTATAAGTACAGTACAGTTTGTGTTTATAGGTACAGTATTGTGTTTATAAGTACAGTACAGTTTGTGTTTATAAGTACAGTACAGTTTGTGTTTATAAGTACAGTACAGATTGTGTTTATAAGTACAGTACAGTTTATGTTTATAAGTAAAGTTTGTGTTTATAAGTAGTTTGTGTTTATAAGTAAAGTTTGTGTTAATAAGTAGTTTGTGTTTATAAGTAAAGTTTGTGTTTATAACTACAGTTGTGTTAATAAGTCATAATTGTGTTTATCCATCATCAAATTACCACAGACAATGCTCTGGTTATGGAGACTGATTTTATAACAGATTCCGCCTATTATCACCAATCTATCACATAAATTCATTATGTAGACTAATTTGTTTATAAATCTCTAAAACTGCTATTAATTAAATTTATTTATCATCAAAACAAATTTCCTATAGATCTCTAAAACTGCAATTAAAGTTAATTAATTTGTTTATCATCAATTTTTCCTTTCAATTTCAGAAACTGCAATTAATTTAATTAGTTTATCATTTGATTTTTTTTAAATTTCTAAAAATTCAATTAATTTTCTAATTTCTAAAAAAATTTAAAATCATTTATTTATCTATTTTTTACAATTATTGTTTTTATTATTATTAAATTATTTATTTATTTATTTATTTATTTTATTTATTTATTTACTTATCTATTTTTTTTAAATTAATTTTTTTTAAATTTTATTATTATTATTATTTTTTTTTTTTATATATATAGAAATTTTTAAAACTGCAATTTATTAAATTTATTGATCATCAAACTATAACAATTTTCTTTCATTATGAACACTCATTTTTTATAAAATACACTAGATGTAAATACACTTATCTAATTTATTTTTCACCAATCCACATAATCATGGTCATAATAGAGACCTAGTGTTTTTTATAACTCATTATATATACTAATTTTATGATTTTACCATAATTGTTAAAAAAAAATAAAATAATAAAATAAAAAAAAAAATAAAATAAAACTCATCTTGTTAATTCAGACATAAAAATGGCATTAACAATAATAAAAAAAAAAATGCTTTTAATAGCTTATAAGTTTTATTGAGTATTCAAATAAACAAAAAAAAAAAGGTTTGGATTAAGAAAGTATTGTAACACCATCAATTTTTTTAATGGCCAAATGGTATTTACAACCTTGCTAATTCCCTTGTTGCCATTTACACGTAGAACACAGATTTTGTCAATTCTGTCTTAAGTATCGTCATCAATATAAAGAGAGAAATAATGTCTGGAATATAGTTACAGATTTGAATTACTGACTCTGCAATGATCAATTTTCTCAATATATGTGTTATTTTCATTGGCTAAATATGTGAATATTACACCACCTATGAGTACCATTTATTGGAGCAATTGTCGGTCGAGAAAAATCAAATTAACATACTAAACAGCTTAAACATTCTGTATCATGTAAAATATTTAAAAGATATAAAGTTTATTATTCATAATTTGGAATTACAAAAAGAAAATTTCTCGGATTTCATGAAAACAACAAGTTATTATATTAACTAAGGTGAGCATATGTCATGTTAATATTAAAATAATGAAAGTACTGAAAGAGCTGAAAGTATTTAAAGTAAATGAAAAATCTGTAGTAGTATTCATTTTTAAACAGCCAGTATCTTTTTCTTTACAGAAGTGCAACTAGCATGCAATGAGACAATGTCTGTTTTGAACCACATTCTGAAGTCTAATAATGCTTTTAACAGCACTTTTGTATGGGTAGGAGGTGAAATCACTTCAAAAAATTTCAAATGTCTTTTGATATAGTGTGTTTTGAATCACATTCTGAGCTCTAGTTATACTTTTTAAAGCACTCTGGTATGGGTAGGAGATAAAATCACTTCAGAAAATTTCAAATGTCTTTAGCACAATTAACCCTAAACTCAACTCAATCAGTTTGAATAGCAATGAAAATACCATTCAACCAAGACATTGTGGCAGATAAACATTACAGACCACTTTGTCCACTGTACTGATACTAAGCCAAAAACTTTCTGAAATTGTACTTCCGGTTCGCCAATATGTTATGTTAACAAAAAACAGGACATCTTTTTTCTCATACAATAGCAATTTTTAATATAATAATGAACAAATATTTGTACAGAGTAAGTTATTTTTATCATATATTACCAGCAGTAGTTTTGAAAATGTTCGGTATGTAGTTTGAGAATTAAACAAGCTGTCTGTTAGGAAATTAAAATAAGTGCAAAGGTCAAATTGTGTGGCTTCATGCAAGTTATGTGAAAGACATCAGATTAAAGTTAACTAGCACCTGTTAATGAATAGCCAAACATGTACAGGTGTACTGAGGATGTAGATTATAGCCAAACGTGTACAGGTGTACCGAGGATGTAGATTATAGCCAAACGTGTACAGGTGTACTGAGGATGTAGATTATAGCCAAACGTGTACAGGTGTACTGAGGATGTAGATTATAGCCAAACGTGTACAGGTATACTGAGGATCTAGATTATAGCCAAACATGTACAGGTGTACCAAGGATGTAGACTATAGCCAAACGTGTACAGGTGTACTGAGGATGTAGATTATAGCGTCAAGGTCACCTTTACTAATCACTAGGTCATGGATAAGAGAATTGTGCAGTGATGCCTGAAGACATTTGTGTGATCTTACAGTCCATTGGCAGTGCCGTTATATTGAACAGAAAAAGTGTTAATTTTGTACATTCATTCTGGACATTTCATTGCCAGAGCTGATAAACCAATATGCCATTATAAACTATAATAAAAACATAACAACAGATTTGTTCTCAACAATCTTTTTGCTGTTAACTGAATATGCTTTTATTGTTACAGTCATGTGATATTGTTATATAGTCATGTGATATTGTTATATAGTCATGTGATATTGTTATATAGTCACGTGATATTGTGGATTCAATTGGAATATTTCATTTTTTGTCCAATCTACACTTTGTACAGAGTTATAATAACTTCAATATCAAGGTCTTTTCACACGGAGTAAAGTGAAATGAGAAAACTTACCTGAGGTACAGAAAGGGGTGTGAATTTTTAGGTAAATAAGCTGCATAGACTGTATCTATTGCCTTTTTAAGTGAACTGGATTCCACTAAACGATCTATGGAGAAAATAAAAAACAAAATTAAGATTCAAATTTAAAATTTAATGTAATATAAAACAAATATCAAACTTCATAAAAATTAACTTTTTTTATAGATGGAATGTCATTTAAGGAATAACTCGTGTTTTTAACAAATTTATTGAGTCATAACATGAAAAACTGTGTGCACAATTCATAACGTAAGTAACACATTATGAAAAAGTGTGCACACCATTATTCCTTATAATTTAATTTTAAATCTTTTTAAAGTTATTCCTTGTAATTTAATTTCAGACACTTAAATTAAAACATCAAACAATATTTTGTTTCATTCTTCTTGATTTTTTTTTTGTAATCGAAATAAAATTTCTTCCAGGTTGGAACTATCAACAACAAACAATTTCAGCCAATGAAATGGTAAGAGTCATATGTCATGTCAATCACGTTTAGCTTTATTGTTGCATAGTTCATTGGAGTATAACATGAGAAAGGATTACATTAATTTTGTATTGCCGTATGATATAACCAAATTTAGAAATTAAATTATGAAACATTAAAAATTGCAAGTGCTTTATTTGTGCAGTTTTAAATTGGGTTCAATCTTTAGGATTTGGATTAGCCTAACACATCCATACTACTACTACTACTACTACTACTACTTCTACTACTACTACTACTACTACTATTACTGCTACACACACACACACACAAAAAAAAAAAAAAAAAAAGACGTTGTTCAAGATTGTAATTTGCATGTTATCATTATGAAAAGTAATAATGACCTAGTGGCCTATGACCATCAGATTTTAAACTAGGTCATGAAATCTGTAAATTGTACAGTACAGTTTGATTTTGAACTTTTTGTTTCTTTTTTAAATGCAAGTTTTTAATTACTTTAAAATAAGTTTCAATTTGTTTGGAATAAATAGATTCCAAGTTTCAGGTAACAAATTTTATGCTGAAATCTTAATTATATTTATTTTGATCCAGGAAAGGAAAAAAACTTTTTGGGTACACCAAATTTATACCTAGGACAAAGACTCGAATGAATCAAAAAGGAAACATGTCAAATTGCATTGACTGTCTGTCATTTACATCCAAATATATTTGCCAAGTAGTTTTTCATCCCTTACAAAGTCACAAATGACAAATTAAATGATTCTGTTTTTAATTTATTGTATTTCAATGTTTATAAGTTGTGTTTAAATGACCCGGTTTTATATGACGTAACCATGTTCTAAAATTAGATCCCACAACTACATCTCACCGGGAAAGTACTGTAATTTCTATATTTCATCGAGCTTTTATCGTTGAACCAAATGCAACATTTGTTCATTAGGGAACATTATTAATTAGATCAGCACCATATTAATTTTTTTCTAAGAAATCTTAATGCTGCTTTAATATGTTAATCAAACTGTTACGTCTTTTGTTTCTAGAGGCCTAATCAAGTGCTTACAACTCACATTGCCTTACATTGCTTAGTTTTGAATTCCTTTAAGGCAAATCCTAGTGTGAAAAAGTTTGTCATTTTTACTTGCCAAAGATTGGTGGTTTTCTCTAGGTACTCCAGTTTCCTCTATCATATTAAACTGACCACTGTGTTATAAGTGAAGGAGTTCTTACTAAGACAGCAAATTCTCCACTCAATTCCAAGCTTT